>JAOYMZ010017483.1:0-19195 GCA_025802335.1 Pinguicula primuliflora
TCGCAGAATGCCTCAAGTATTAGAGTTGGTGAGGCCGACCTGGTAAACAGAAGACCATGACTGATGGACCCCTTGAGCTAGATATCCTTATTCTGCACTTTTTCACGAACAAAGTGGTAGTCAATCTCTATATTCTTGGTTCGACGCCAGGGACATGACGACCATGTTGTCACACCAGATCGCGGGTGTATGAGACAGAACTATGTGTAGATCTTTAAGCATCATTCGAGTCCAATATAGATCCGCTGTAGTGTGAGCTAGGGATCGATACTCAGCTTCGGTACTAGACCGTGCTACCACACTCTGCTTCTTTGCTCTCCAAGATATCAGATGCGAACCTAAAAAGACACTGAAACCGAAAGTAGACTGACGATCTTGTCTATACCCTGCCCTGTCGGCATCGCAGAATGCCTCAAGTATTAGAGTTGGTGAGGCCGACCTGGTAAACAGAAGACCATGACTGATGGACCCCTTGAGATAGCGATGTACCTGTTAACTGCTTTCCAGTGACATGTAAGGGGCTGCTGGAGATATTGACACAGCTGATTAACCTGAAAGGCAATCTCTGGTTGAGTGAGAGTGCAGTACTGAAGGGCTCCTACTGTACTCCGGTAAGCTATGATCTCGAGAGGAGATAGAGGATCCCCTGTTAAGTCTTTGATCCGAGTGTCAGTGGAAGATGGTGACTGCATTGGCTCTGCACCAAGCATTCTTATTTTCTCGAATAGTTCATAGATGTATTTACTCTATCGAATATGCAATCGTGTATCATCCCGAGTGACTTGCATCCCGAGAAACTAGCTTAGCTCTCCCATATCATGAAGCTTAAACTTAGACGACTGAAAGCTGACTAGACCATCTATCATGCTCCGGTGAGTCCCAGTGATTAAGATGTCATCAACATACACAAGCACATAAAGATGCACATCCGACTGGTGGTATGTGAATAGAGGTGTATCCAGCTGAGAACACTTGAAGCCATAAGTGAGGAGGCTAGTGGATAGCTTAACATACCAGGCACGAGGAGCCTGCTTAAGACCATAGAGAGCTTTATGCAGACGACAAACATAACCAGGATTAGTCAATGATACAAAGCCCGCTGGTGGCTCCATGTACACCTCTTCTAAAAGAACAACATTCAAGAAGGCATTAGAGACATCGATCTAACGAATAGACCAACTGAACTGTACAGACAGACAGAGGAGTATGCGAATGGTGGATGGTTTAATGATTGGACGAAAGGTCACCTCATAATCAAGTCCATAGGTTTGCTCAAAGCCACGAGCCACTAACCTAGCCTTGAACTGCTCAACAGACCCATCAGACTTGATTTTGATTTTGTAGACCCACTTGCTCCGAATAATATTATGGTTTGCCGGTCGGCAACAAAAGGACCACGTGGAATTAGCCATCAATGCATCATATTCTTCTTTCATAGCAACAAACCATTCTGGATAGGACTTGGCCTATAGGTAGGTGGATGGTTCCCGAGGAATCTGCACACTGGTCATAGCATATACCGGATACTTGGATGCAAAGTACAAATGAAAATCAGAAAACAACTTGGGTTTGAGAGACCCAGTTTGACTACGAGTAATAGGACGCGATGGATTATGTGGGATAACCTGACTACACAGCTCTGAGGATGAGGTAGCCTCCATACCTGAGGTGCCACATGGCGAATCAAGGTTGACTGATGGCCCTGAGTGTAGACTAGTTCCAGAGACATCAAATGGGTCGGCCCGGAGACATATCACCTGTTGTCTCCGGAGTAGGCTCCATCAGGGGGGTCAGGCCACCCAGGGACCCATGCAGCAAATCTGGACTAGAGGGTAACTATGTGGCATCCGTCAATTGCGACGCTGCAATAGGTGGGTCAAGGCCTGACGATATACCACCGTGAGCTGCGGGAATGACGGATGGCGAAGAGTCTGAAACCAAGTCAGAAGAATGTAAGTATGAAATATGTGAATGTCTAGGCAAAATATGAATACTTGGAGAAAACAACGGTGCAGGTGAAGACGAGCCAGCAGGGTCGATGCTAGGGGCTATATCCGGAATACCCGGAAAGTTTTCCTCATAAAAAATGACATTACGGGATATGTAAACATGTTTGGTAAGAGGTTCGTAACAGTTATACCCTTTGTTTTTAGTATTATACCCTAGGAACACACATTTTTTGCCACAATACATAAATATTTTAAGTGAGTGGATATAACCATGAAAAACGCGAAAAATCATCAATAAAAATGATATAATATCGTAAATCGGTATTGGACGAAACAGAAGTGGTCCACACATCAGAATGAATTAAGTCTAATGGAAAACTAGAGTAGCGTGCAGATGAAGAAAATGACAATTGTTTACTCTTACCGAATTGACATGCTTCACAAAAATCTAAACAACTCGAGTCTGAGACAGATAATGTATTAAGCTGAACTAGACGATTAACTATTGGAACAGTAGAGTAACCTAATCTCTCATGCCAGTTATTTAAAGATTCCTTCACACCAACCATACCCGTCAATGCATACTTAAAATTTGAGTTTTGGGACAAGTCCACTGGATATAGCCCATTGATACTAGGGCCTTGTAGGTGCATCTTACCCGTTTCTCACCTGATAGCCATATTTGGTCAAAACAAAGAAACAATTGTTATCCCAACAAAAATTGTAGACCGTAAGTAGTTTAGCAAAGGCATTACGACAGTGAAAGACATTTGAAAGATTAAGAGATCCAGTTGGAGTTTGGTAAGTTAGTGAACCAGTATGCTGAATTTTTAGGGACTCCCACCTACAGCAACCTCGTTCCCTCCTGAGTAGTGTTCCTGCAAGGAAAGGGTGTCTAGATCATTAGTGATATGATTGTTCGTTCCTCGGTCGACAAACAATAACCCATTATCAAGAGTCGCATTCGACTAAGCAGCCATGACCATGAGTTCCAGAGGTGGATGTCGACCCTGAAATATATAGTCCATGCGATTAAAATAATAAAGAGCAGTATGACTATCGCCTCCACATATCTAACAAGCATACATATTGATCGTGATCGAATTATTGTAGGGCTGCTCATACTAGGTTCGAATTGGGCCAAAAGGCCCAGCACTGCGATGAGGTAAGTCCGCCTGGGAAATTTGCTGTGATTTGGGCTGTTGGGCCCAATATTAGGTCGTGGCCCATTTATTGCCGACCCACCAAAAATTGGCCCAGATTCAAGGGATCTCATCGGCCCAGATTGCACAATTGTTCTCATCGGTTGATTGACAACCTGCTGTCCAGAGAAGTTGTCGTCTCGCCGTGTGTATGAATCCTGACTGGAGTAATCAGCGTAGCGGTAGAAACCTGACGAATTTTGGGGAAAACGACTTCCATTCCCAGATGAGAAACATCCACGGAAGTATCAGCGAGTATAACGACCACCACCTGAGAATCAGACCTCAACCGCTACGGAATTTCCCTCAGATCGAGCGTGGATCTCCTGATTCAATGGTATCTTTAGACGAGCACAGGGCAACCGCATCATTTTTTGGTTGTGATGGCACGACAATGAGGGATTCGTAAGTCAAAAATTCCCCATTGAACTCCTCCATAGTCAATTTGGCGAGTCGCCGAGCAAAGGATATGTAGGGCACGAACATCTGGAAGGCTGAGGACAGGCCTCCGACGATGTAGTCGATGAGCTCACCGTCCGTAACGATCTGTTTAGCTGTAGACAGTTTCGCCCTTAAGAGTTTAGCGAATTGGAGAAAGGCAGCGCAGTTCTATGAGCCTTGCTTCAGATTTTGTAGCCTCCGTTTTAGATCCAGAACCCTGGAGGCATTCTTGGGTGAGAAGTGGCGAGATAATTTATCCCAAATAGCATACGTGCTCGTCAGGCCATAGGTTTCAGGGAGAATTTCTGGGGATAAAGATCTGTTGATGAGAGCCAGCATGAATTGGTCCTTGTGGCACCACTCTACAAATTCCGGATTGATATTACCTTGGGCACCCTTCTGTGCATCATCACTCAATCTTGGGAGAGTTGCTGGCGGGTAGGATAATGTCCCGTCGGAAATGGACATCAGATCATGGCTTCGCAGATCAGGAACTATCTGCAATATCCATGAGAGGTAGTTATTCGAGTCGAGTTTTGCAGAAACTATTTGTGAATGATTAGGATCGGAGAAGGCCATTGAATATGTTGCTGCTGGTTTTAGTAGAAGATTGGAGATATGCAGGTCTCTTTAACAGAATAAAAAATGTGTGATTGTCGACACGCAAGGCCAAGGCAATAATCGGAAGATCGCATCCTTCATCGATGGTTTGGATCTCTGTGATGGGCATTACGACACACCTGAACATCGATTGTTTCATGATCTCGATACTATCTTCCAAGATGGTTATCATAATCCCACTTTTGGAACAAGCAGCTATTCTGTTTTGTAGTGAGCAGTTATGTTTGGATTTCATCAAATTTGTCGGAAGTTTAACGAGTTCTTTGCTATATGTTCCCTCCACAGCCTGGAGTCAAGGGCCCAAGGTAGCCATGGCATGACTTACACTGCAAAATTTAAACCCAAAATGGCCCAAGCTGCGGAGAAGCAAGTAATCCACAAGCACAATTTGTTTGTTTTGCTGAGTTGCTATTGCGAGTTCTGTCTCCTTCACAATATCAATGCCTACTACATGGTTATGAAGCCTTCTTGTTTTATTGCAGAATCTTGTCTTTGCAAAGCATTTGGTCATTGACAGAAGCATTCAAATGGGTTACATTCATGCTATTAGAGCTGCTCAGCACTTTATATACATCGAGAATCAGTATTTCCTCAGCTCATCTTATGCTTGGCCAGATTATAAGAGTGCTGGTATGCAGCCTAACTTCGATTAGCTTAGCAACTGCTAATAGATCTGTTCCTTGCATGAATCATGGATCCATTTGTTCCAGGTGCTGATAATACGATCCCGATTGAACTTGCATTGAAAATCACCAGTAAAATTAGAGCAGGGGAAAGATTCACCCCCATGGTCAGGTTTTTAATAAGTGGAATTATATGCAGAATAGTAAAGAACACGGATGTTTACGTGGTTTGATAATAGCCTACTCCACGGGAAGAGCTCTTCCTGTTTTGTGTTTTTTTGTGTGTTGTGTTTTACTTCTTCTCTTTACACGTTTATATAGAGCTATACAAGATCTTCAACTTTTCTAAATCCCTACGAATAAGGGATGTGATACCTACAAATTAGGGATCACACAGTATGGAAAGGATTTAACTAAATTCTTTCCTTAACACTTCCCCTCAAGTTAGGTGGTAGGTATCCGACACCTAACTTGGACAGCACATCATGGAATGATCGACTGTTGACAGCTTTCATTAGGATATCAACCAGCTCGTCCTCTGATCTCACAAAGGGCAATGTCACGATCTTGTCTTCAAGCTTCTCTTTGATAAAGTGTCTATCAATCTCAACGTGCTTGGTCCGATCATGTTGGACTGAATTCTTAGATATATGGATGACTGCCTTGTTGTCACACATCAAGGGGAATTCATGTTCAAGTGGAAACCCGAGCTCAGTCATCAGCTTGATAAGCCATAGAATCTCTGTCACCCCTCTGACAATTCCTCTGAACTCTGCTTCAGCATTTGATCTCGCGACAACCTTCTGTTTTTTGCTTCTCTGTGTAACGAGGTTTCCTTCAACAAAGGTGAAGTATCCGGAAGTAGAACATCTGTCCACAGGGCTTCCTGCCCAGTCGGCATCAGTAAGCCTCAATCCTTAAGTGTCCATGCTTGCCATACAGAACTCCTGTATCAGGCGACCCTTTCAGGTATCTCAGAATCCTCAACGCTGCCTCCATATGATGCTTTTGAGGATTGTGCATAAACTGACTCATATCCCCCACAACATATGAGATGTCTGACCGTGTGTGTGGCAAATAGATCAACTTTCTCACTAGGTGTTGGTATCTATTCCTGTCTGCCTGCTCAGTTTTTCCACTATTCCCAATCCATGATTGAGTACCATAGGCGTGTCAACAAGTTTGCACTCCAAAAGTCCAGTCTCAGCAATAAGATCCAAGATATATTTGCGCTTAGAGATATAGATCCCATGTCTGAATCGCATCACCTCAATCTCAAGGAAGTACTTCAGCATTTCTAAGTCCTTTATTTCAAATTCTAGAAACAAGTTTCTTCTCAAATCTTCAATCTCCTCCGCATCATCCCTTGTGATAACCATGTCATCAACATAGATAATATGACACGTGATGCCCTGGGAACATCATTTCAGGAACAAGGTGTGGTCTGAATTGCTTTGGGTGTATCCAAACTTATTCATAAAGACTGTGAACCTGCCAAACCAAGCTCTGGGTGACTAGTTCAAGCCATACAATGCCTTCTTTAGCCCGCACATCTCCCGAGGTCAAGAATCATATGAAAAACTAGGTGGTGGTACCATATTCACCTCCTCAAATAAGTCTCCGTGCAAAAATGAATTCTACACATCAAACTGATGAAGATGACAATCCAGATTAGCAGTTAGTGAGAACAGAACTCGAATGGTATCTAGTTTGGCTACCAGAGAGAAAGTCTCCGAGTAATCAACCTCATAAGTCTCAGTATATTCCTTTGCAACTAGATGAGCTTTGAATCTTTCCACTGTGCCATCGGCTTTCCTCTTTATAGTAAAGACCCATCTACAACCAACAGGTTTCTTCTCGGAAGGCAGCTCACACATCTTCCATGTCTCATTCTTCTTTAAAGCACTCATCTCAATCTCCATAGCCTCTTTCCACTTTGGAATTTGCAGGGCTTCTTTCTCATTTCGAGGAATATCCTCACTATAAACCACTGTGGCAAATACATGGGCTGAAGTGGCATACTCCCTCCGACGACATCAGCAATCGGATACCTCTTAGTCTTTGGATCATGCTCTAGTGTAAACTTCTTTCAGGAAATGCCCCGAGTAGACCTTTCTGGCAGAACCCGAATAGGCGTAGATGGTGACCCTGCATTATGGTGAGTATCCACAACATCCACAATATCTGAAGAATCAACAAGCTCAGATGAGAGTGTACTTACCGAAGTATCCGTCAAAGAAGACACTTGGGGTTGCCCTGCTAGGTCTGGCCATACTGTGTCAGTGTCGTGGTCCGAAGCGGACGATCTATCTGACTCATGGGTTCTAGTAGTACTTGTGTGTGAGGCACATGAGATGACTTGGATGGGAGTAAAGATGATGTGGGCGGCAATGATGGTGCATGGGGCACGACCGGAGAATGTGGCAGTTCGCTGGAGGAAGGGCTCAATCACTCAAGGACGTCAATTGATCATGTAGCTTCCCCTAACTCCTTGAGTGGGCAGGTGTGTGATAGAAGTACTCTATCTCGACAAAGTCATAATCCATAGTAACAAACATCCAGCGGGTAACAGGATTATAGCATCGATACCCCTTCTAAGATTTCCCATGCTCGACGAAAACATATTTTTCGGTACAGGGGTCGAATTTTGACCTACTTACTTTGGGAACATGAATGTACACCGAGCAACCAAACACACGAGGAGCGAGAGTCAAGAGTGGTGGCACACTTGAGTGCTCTGACAATGTCTGGATCGGGGTATGAAAGTTTAAGAATTGAGTAGGAAACCTATTTGTTAGATAAGTGGATGTGGATGTGGCTTCGGGCCAGAAATCTGTTAGAACCTTGGACTCGAACATAAGAGCCCATGTCATCCCAAGAAGGAAGCAATTCTTCCTTTCTGCTACACCATTTTGTTAGGGGTATAGGAACAGGATGTTTGGTGTAGCAACCCATTTTCGGAGCAAAAATTTTGCATTTTTTGGTTCAAAAATTCCCCCCCCCCCATTATTGTACCGAAGAACTTGAATCCTGATTTTAAATTGAGTAAAAACCATCTGGTAAAATTGAGAAAATTTTCAAATACTTCAGATTTAGTCTGGAGAAAATAAATCATGTCATCTAAGAACAATCGTCAATAAATAAAATGAAATATCGGAATCCCCGCCCGCCAACAGAAGGAGCAGGACTCCAAACATCCGAGTGTACTAAGGAAAAAACTGTGCGGAACATGAGTATTTGAAAGCAAAAAGGAATGTCTGTGGTTTTTCGCCGAAACACAGGTTTCACAATTTAAAAGAATACTTAAGGCTTGAGGAAATAACCGGTGAAGATACCTGTGGGAAGGATGACCTAGGCGTCGGTGCTACAACCAACTCTACGATAGGGTAGTACCATGAGTCAAAAGTGTCCGGCCCGGCATCGAATCCACTTCATCAACGTAGTACAAGTCATTCCTTTCAGTGCCACGCCCAATTATCTTCCTCGAATGAATATCCTGTAAAACACAGAATGAAGGGTACTTATCACTACACAATTAAGCTCATTGGACACGTGACTAATAGATAATAACTTGTAGGAGAGCGATGACACATATAAACAGTTGGATAAACGTATAGACGGAGAAATATTAATAACACCAGCTCCTTTAACTAGAGCAAACTCCTCATTCGATGTTTGTACCATCATTTTCTTAGAAGCTTGCTTATGAACAAGTCACGACTCGGCCCAAAAGAATTAAAAATGCACCCTTTATTCGAAATTTTGGCTGGCCCGATAGCATTTATCCTTGGCCCATCAACCTCTTTCTTACTTGGCCCAACCTGCTAAAAAATGCATCCAAAATTAATCCTGCCTGTAGCCTCTGTAGTCGGCCCATACATCTCCGACCCAGTTGAGAGTAATTTAGCCTGTACCTGTTTGTCTGTGCAATTACTGAAGTAGCCCTCACAGAAAAAATGCACTCCTCATACATAAGAAGGCCGAAGTGAAAATTTCACAAGCTTAGCACGTTTATCTTCATTACTTGGGCCACATGTTTGTTTCGGGTCGTAGATCTGCTTGTGTTCTTCATCTTGGTGACCTGCGACTCCACATTCTCTGACCGCGTCTTGGATAGTGGTGGTGTCATCGGCCAAATTCATGGCACCAGTGTGACCTCCATCGCTGACTGCTACACGCCCTTCACAGCGGCCTAAATTGAACTCCTTGGGGTATCCATTTTTTCTGTAGCATACTGTCTGCGTGTGCCCTAATTTGCCACAACACTCGCATCTTGGCCGGTGGGATGAAGAATTGGTCGTAAATCGACCGTCTGACTGCTGTACCTCCTCTCCTAGTCGAAATTTTTGACTTTGCGAGGTATTTTGTTTAACCATGAGTCCCATTCCAACTCCCGATGATGAGGTCAATCCGTCAGAGGCTGCTTGCGAATGTATAATCACGTTCCAGGCAGCTTCCCGTCTAAGTGTCGCATATGTAACTTCGACTGAGGGAAGAGGGACTCCTTTGAGGATGTCACGGACAATGACTTAAAATTTCGGATTGAGGCCTGCTAAGAAGGTGAATAACATGTGCTCCTCTTTCATTACGTTGAATTTCTCTATATCTGTCGTGGTGTCCATCGGATTTGGATGCAGGCGGTCAATCTCAAGCCATAAGGCACTGACCTAGCCATATTAGTCTTCGATCTGGGTTTGTCCATGAGTCATTCAATCTGCTTTAGTCATAAGATCGAAAATCTATAATGAATCTTCCCATGCTATGAATTTCTTTTTTAGAATCCTCCCCAGTTCATAGAAGTTGGGATAGTGTGCATATTTCTGGATTAACTTCTTCTCCATTGATCTGGTAATCCACCCAAATACTTGAGAATCTCATTCTTGCCATTTGGAATAGTCGGAGTCTGATTCTTCAGGGGCTTTTGCCTCCCCTAAGATGAATCTGTACTGACCTCGTCCCAGGATATACACCTCCATAAGCCGTGCCCATAGCACGTAATTGTGGTTGTCCAGTTTGATCTCAATAACTACGGATAATGTCTACTGCTCTGACTCCTGGTCGGAGGATGATGAGGTGTGGTTGTTGTCTTTAGACTTTTGTGCCATGAATAGCTTAAACTGTTCGAATTGCTCGGCCAGATTGTTGCTCTGACCGGTGAGCGTCAGGGTCTTGTCTCCCATGGTGCGTCGTACTGTGGAACAGCCGTGAAAAAGGGGAATAAACCCAGGTAGATGCGAAAAATAGGATCGTTCCTGCTCGTATACCATATTAAGCAGAATTAAGTGCGGAATTGTAAAGAACACAAATGTTTACGTGATTCAACAATAGGCTACTTCACGGAAAAAGCTCTTCCTGTTTTTGTGTTTTTTGTGTTCTATTTTTTCTTCTTCTCTTTACATGTTTAGAGCTATAAAAGATCTTCAACTTCTCTAAATCTCTACCAATAAGGGATGTGATCCCTACAAATTAGAATTCACACAATATGAAAAGTATTTGATTAAATCCTTTCCTTAACAGTGTAAGCATGAGTAATATACTTTGCAAGGAAGGATTTAGACCAAACTCATTTGATCTGTTTAATTGTTAATAATGATGGTGGAATACTATGCATATCTACATCATGATGCCGCATTTGCTCTATATGGACTTGTAGATAATGAGGTACAAGATAGTGTATTTATCATAGCGGCTTTATTTACATTTTGCTTATATTCTATGTTTCACAGTGGAACTTGTTGTAAAATGTTCTTTTCCTTTCTTCCTATAGGATAATGTTGATGTCTTGTTACGTCCACGGATTCAGAGATTTCAACATGGTGAATTTATTGTATAAGTACAATTTGGATTTTTTTTTAAAAAATAATAGATTTTATTAATAGCAAAAGTGATTGTACAAATTAGCCCTAAAAGTGAACATAATTGAAAAAAGTACAATCACAAACTGAAACAAGGCTCAATGTTTTTTCCCGCAATTGCGCTTGCAGCGCCGTGGGCTGCGTTTCTTTACAGGGCCTTTTTTCTTCCCTGGTGGCTTTTGTAGAATTGGATTTCTTTTCACTGGTTCATCATACCAAGGAGGAAGCTGCTCATCGTCATCAAATGCATCATTTTCAATCTCAAAATTGTTGAGTCTTGGTTTGCAATAATGTTTGCATTATATATAATATATCAATTATTTACTTTCAGCTGATTTTTAAATGAAAGCCGCTCCCCCTTTTCCGCCCCCTTCCACGTTATTGGCTTCTGCGCGGACTCTCCTATTTAAATGGACTTTCTGGCTTTTATTTACCTACACTTCCAAAACAGATACCATTTGAAGTATCTATCTAGAAAATATTGAAAGTTTGAAATGCCAGAGAGAGCAGCTACCAGTTGTCTTCTAATTTTTCTGAGGTATTTTTTAATATTCATTTTTGTGTATTTAAAACGTTTAATATTGAATTAATATTAATCTATTTTTAATGTTCTATGTTAGGATATATTATAATGAATAATTTTAGCGGTTTTGGTTTTTTTGACTAGTTTTCTGATTCGAGTTCGCAAATTCCTGATTTAAATATGCCTCTGGAGTATGTCGAGCCAAGTTCATCAACTCAAAATCTTGATTATTCACATCAATCATATCCAAATTATTCACAATATCCTTTCGCACCAAGCCAAGATGTGTGGTCTCAACCAAGTCGGGGTGGGGCGATTTTGCCAACCCTATGAGCCAACGAGATTGTTCTCAGCCACAAAATAGTTGGACGTTGCCGCAAAGTAATTTAGCTGACAACTTGTCCTCGATTATCGATCCGGTAGGTGATACAGCAGACACTGATGTAGACGACATCAATTCTGAACCTGACACTGAAGATGAGGGAGAGAATATGCAACCTATTCCAGTGCGGCCATGCGTAGATCACATGTAGGATGAATCGTACATTCCATATTACCAGACGGCATGTCCTATGATGGGGGACTCAATGAATATTCTACCGCCATTGAGCAGAAAATGTTTCGACGAAGACTTAAGTCTGCTTGCAGAGGGCCAAATGTTCAGAAATAAGTCTCATTTACAACATTCGATAATAAGGTACCATATTATGGTGGCAAAAAGGAAGTTTTGGGTGGTTAAAAGCGACAAAAAATGGTGGTATGTTACATGTAAGCATCATTCTGAAGGTCAAGAATGTGATTGGGCGCTCACTGCGTTTTACAGACCCGATTGTTGTAAATGGGAAATAACTTATATCGGGCCAGAGCACAGGTGTGATCCTAATGTGGTGATCGAGTACCACAGTAATCTGATGAAGACATTTGTTGCACACGAGTTGCATGGCCTAATTCGAAAAAATCCAGGTAATACAAATTTATTTTTCTGTGCATTTCTTATATATGTACGGCCATAATTCGATGCATATATTTTTATTTTTTAGGCTTCACGGCTTATATGGCTCAGCAATTGATGCACAACAGATATGAATTTTAGATCTGATATTCAAAGGCTTAGTGGGCAGTCCAACGTGCTAGTGAAATAGAGCACGGTATGTGGACGTCTGGTATTGCACGTCAACTTGCCTATCTTGCAGCACTACAATATTGGGATCCGACACATGTTGTGAATTGGAGGCTTGAGGATACTAACAACCCAAGGGAGAAGGATTTGAAATATGTGTTTTGGTCTTTTGGTCCTTGCATCACTGCATACCGACACTGCTGACCTTTCCTGTCTGTAGATGGAACACATCTATACTGCCCGTACAGGTTGAATTTACTTGTTGCAGTGGCATTAGATGTTAATGGACACATATTGACAGTTGCATTTGCATTAGTAGATGAAGAGACCATTGAGGCGTGGCGTTGGTTTCTTGAGAAGTTAGAAGAGTACGTTACGTCAAAGGATGATAGGCATCATGCTTGATTTCAGATAGGGGTTCCGGAATTCTAGGAGCTATCCCTGACGTACGCGCATTCAATGGCGAAAGAGTTGACTCTAGATTTTGCCTACGTCATATATGCTCAAATCTAAATCGTGATTGTAAAGACAAGATAGCCAAGGGAATGACATGGAAAGCTGGCTCACGAGTTAGTCAGATAAAGTTTCACAATTAAATGATCGCAATTTTCCACCAGAATCCAAAAGCACACGACTATCTTATGAACATCCCTTTGGAGATGTGAACATTATCGTATGATGGAGGACCACACTGTGGAATAATGACCACAAATCAGATGGAGTGCTTTAATAGAGTGTTCAAGGGAGCGCGATGATTGCCAATAACATTGATCGTGCAGCAGACGCATGATAGTTGCATTGACTACTTCAACGCACGTAGGAGTGATTGTTTGTGCATGACATCATCTTTTGATGCATGGAGTGAGAAAGCCAGACATTTTTACGAGCGAGCTGTGGCACGTGCTCTGATGCATGCAGTGAAGCCATTCGATTAGATTGAGGGTGGAAGTCGATTTCATGCAATCGTGTCGAGTTAAGTATCTACAATTGCTCTTGTGATAAGTGGTCTCGATACGGCATTCCGTTCTCTCATGCGATACAAGCTAGTTTTTCATCAAACAATATTTTACTAAATAACTTAAATATTGATCTTGACATTTGAAAATTTTGTAAACTTGCCGAAAATAAGGATCCCATGAATTATTGCATTTCAGAGGTTGCTTAGGCGTACGTATGAGCAACCATGACATGCGAGGGGTTCACATATACAAGAACCAACTCTTGTATTTTCGTTGATACACAAATTTAAACTGAAGAAAAAAAAGGACCGGCCGGAGAACAGTTGATGGAAGAATACATAATGAACAGGACGAAGGCATAATTCCATCTCAAAATAGTGTAAGCAGACCTCCTGGTCGTGGACATGGGCATAGTAGAGGAAGTAGGCGTGGACGCCAATCAAGTGATGGCGTACATATTAATTGATATATATAGTATTTTGTATTAAGCATTTATTATTTTATCAATGAGCTCATTTTACTAAACAATTTATTAAGCAATGTCATTACAACAATTCATTTAATGAATAACAAATAAAATTAATTCGATCATCGTCTAAGAAAATCAGTAGTACTAATATTTTCTCTATAAAATTCTTCCTCATCGTCCTCAGCTCCCAAATTTATTTGTTGATGTGAAGGACCCGCTTCGTGATCATGTTGCATTGGAGGAGGTTCCTCTTCGTTATCCAATTCGCCACACAACTTTTTATGTATCTTCACAACAAGTGATGTCAACTATTGTGGAGTCACCAGTTCTGGGTGGTTGGACCCTTGAAGATTTTCTTCTGCCTGTATATTTAAATATTTATCAGATAAAATAAATTTAATGCGTGGAACACAAAAAAACATAATAAAATAAATACATACCAGAAGAATCATAAAAGGCGCATAATCTACTGGCACATCGACTTGCTCTATCGGGTGCACGAGAGTGCAAAATCTTTGGCTGTGGTGTTTGGCTCAGGACTGATAGCCATGCACCCAAGTAATTGGCACCTCGACACCTCTAACTTCATCTAATATGACGTTCATATAATGATTTGCCCACATATTACGATGGTTGGTCAGATAAGCTTGCCAATTGCGTCTTCTAAGCCTATCTTTCGCTTTCGTGTGTGCCAGTGCTCCTACTTCAACGTCTACCCCTTGAAGTATCCCCTGAGTCCAACCAAATTGGTGAACGATATGTCTACTATACACGAACTCGATTATATGAAGAAAAATGATGGTCCCGTTGTACGTCTATAGCATACGATCATTAGGTTGAATCCGACTCATCTCCTCTTTTGTATATGGGGTGAAATTAAACTGAAAATCAATACAAAAATTAAAATTAAACGTATAATTTATAATAAAATGAAGGCTCATATATAATAAAAATAAGATTGTACGTGAGAGGCTCCAACGATATCAAAGGACAACCGCAACAATCGAACTCGGTGTGACCTTGTGCTTCCACTGTTCATCCACGTCAAAAATCAATTACCGAATACATCAGGAATCTGTCCACGTCTCCAAAGTATGTGAGACAGAATGATCCTACCTGAGATCGACGTAATGCTTCAGAAGCATGAATATCCCCATATTTGTAATAATTAATTACGTCACCCATATTTTTACAGTTATCCACATGTGTCCTGCACATGTTGTTGTACAGGCAACACAACAACGCATTCCCCAAGTTTTACATGGGTATCCTCGATATATCCGCTATGTACAACAAGTCCATAGGTATCCTATATCCGCTACGATCCGGAAACGTAAGGCCACCCAAAATCATGGCTAGGATACCCCAAGCATAATACTGTACAGCTAATTCATCACTATTTTTTATCTATCTGTATTAATTTAAAATGTCTTCCTATCGTGGAAGACTTCATCATACCTTCGGAAATATCCACAATACCAACCTCAATTCCGTAGAACTGTTCCATATGCTGCTGGATACGAGTTAAATACCATTGCAGACCTGTATCTTGCGGCCCAGAAACTATCAGCTCATTAAGTGGGAGTTTCCATATCATAGAAATATCCTGTAACGTGATTGTACACTCCCCGAATGACATCCAAAATATGTGCGTGCGAGGATGTCATCGATCAATCAAAGCCATCATAAAATGCCAATCTATCTGTATAGAACAACTATGATATACCCCCCAAACCCAGCAACAACTATATAATTAATAACCCGATCATGCAAATTAAGATGAAAAAGCCATTTATCGGGATGTCTGCAATTTACTATAGTGTCAATACTTATTTCACCTCTTAAAATACGTGTACTTCTATGATTCTCCAAATATTCGATAACATCCTGAGAATTGGGGAGATATAGATCGGGACGCTGACTCTCATCCTAACTATAACTCATATTGATATCTACAAAATATATTGTAATAATAAGAACAATACATAAATTTAATGCCAATAATTAATAAATTTAACCATATATAAAAATTACCTTAACCTTGAAAACCTTTTTGTACCTCTGCTCAATCCGCTACTGCCGAACGACTCTTCCTTGCCAATTGAAGATATGAGATTTTTGTTGTGGTGGTAAAAAACGAAGGAAGGGGGCCGAATTTAAAGTAAAGGCCACACTGAAGCCTTCAGCGCGACCTCTACTTATTTCCTATGTTGAAGCTACGTTGCAAATCCACCGCGCTGAAGGCTTCAGTGTGGATGCTAATCCGCGCTGAAGGCTTCAGTGTGGATGCTAATCCGTGCTGAAGCCTTCAGTGCTGGGTCCTTAATGACGAATTAAGGACTCCGCACTGAATCCTTCAGTGCGGCAAGACAATTTAGCAACTACAACACACTGACAGGGCACATTAAAAAATTTACCACAATCTACGGTATTACTTAGTACCATAAATGAATTGTTGTGATTGAGAGTTTTTCTTTTCCAGTTTGAGACAGAATTCATGAGACTTCTGGAACCAAGTTATGCACAAATATTGTTGCTTTTTCCAGATGAAGTGTTTCTGTTTTATAGGCTGTTGTTTTGGGGTTCTATCTGACTTTTCAGCTATGCACTTTCTGAAATGATTTAATCAATACCTTTTTACCATGACTTCCCATGAAAGTGTGGATCAATTGATTGTCCAATTAGCATTGAATTTCTATTAAACAATGAATCGGTTAACAATGAACTTGAATTTCTATTTGTCCCTTTTTTGTCTTCTAAGTTCAAATTCTGTTTTTTTGTTGAACCAATATTGTTGGCTTACCATAGAACTTTTGTTTAATTAGCAGTGAATTCGTCACCATCTGAAATGATTTGTCGCGTTAGAAATGTCTGTTTGAAATAGCTTTGTGCAAACTTCAGCATCTTACACAACTGGAAAAAATGGACATGTCCTTGTAAAGAATAGTCGATGGTTTCAAGACTTAGTCAGCAACATGTTTTCCATATTTTCTCATTCCATGTGTGTTAGTTGAGACATGAGTCAAGTTTGTTGGCTAGAATCTCCCGGGAAGTGAACTCTTTGTAAGACTATATAGCCTGCTTTTACATTCAATAAATCAAGCAAGTTTTCCCTTCAACATTCAATGTGTTTTTATTCCAAATATTTGGTATCGGAGCCACCACAAATCATGACGGACAGTAGCTTCGTGCAACCAGCAATCCTACACTTAGATGGCCCCTACGACCACTGGAGCATGTTGATGGAAAATTTCCTTTGTTCAAAGGAGTTTTGGGTTCTCATTAATCCAGGCCTTAATGCAGCAGTAGGAGGATCCGAGAAGTTGTTTGATGAGCTGAAGCTCAAGGATCTTAAGGCAACAAATTATCTTTTCCAGGTTATTGATTGAGGTGTACTAGAAACCATGTTGAAGAAGGATACTGCGAAGGATATATGGATTTCCTCAAGTAGAAATACCAAGGTGTAGCGAGCACAGCTCCAGGCTCTTCGACGAGAATTTGAGATTCTTCAAATGATTCCTGATGAATCTGTCACGAGTTATTTCAGTCGTACTCTCTCCATTGTCACCAAAATGAAGTGTCATGGAGAACAAATGAAGGAAGTCCTGGTTTTGGAGAAGATCTTGCGATCAATGATTCCAAAATTTGATTACAACGTGTGTTCTATTGAAGAAGCCAATGACATTGATATTATGATCATTGATGAGTTATAGAGTAGTTTGCTGGTGCATGACCAACGCCTTAGGAGACATACCATCGACTAGCAAGCATTGCAGTTCACCTCTGGCCAAGGAGGAGCAACCCGTGGTTGTTTTAGAGGCAGAAGGTGTGGAAGGGCAGAGGTGGCTTCTGTCGAGGAGGAAAGGACAAATCCATCGTGGAGCGTTAGAGATGTCGCACTAAGAGACATTTTCAGTGGTAATGTTCCAAACCAGATCAAGATTCTTGCACGAATTATGCAGAAGCATCCAAAGAAATGCTTCTGATAGCTTTGGTTGATGATCATGAATCTATGTAACATATCTGGTTCTTAGATTTTAGGGTGCAATAATCACATGTATGACTCAAAGAACCTGTTTTCAAATATGAATAACAGTTTCCGTGTGACAATAAAGCTTGGCAACAACTCTCGACTCTAAGTAAAAGGCAAAGGTAGTGTCAGGGTGATAGTGAACGACCTCTCTCATGTTATAATTGAGGTCTTCTATATACCAGCCTTAGTAAACAATCTTCTAAGCATCGTACAACTGTGGGAAAAGGGTCTGAGTATCTTATTTCAGAGAGGAAAATGCAAAATCTATCATGATCAGAGAGGATTGCTGATGGAGAGCTCAATGGCTTGCAATAATATGTTTATGATTCATGCCACATCTATTCCACAAGACAAAGTAGCTGCTACTACTCACTGTCTTTCTTCACTGATCTAGGATCCAGTATCCTTGTGGCATGTGCGCTATGGTCATCTTAGTAGTAAAGGGCTCAAGACTCTCAGAGATCACAAAATGGTTAATGACATGCCGCCCTTTGATCTCAATATAGTGTGTGAAGGCTGTCTCAAAAGAAAGCAACATAGACATCCATTTCCTCAGCAGAGTACCAAGCGTGCTTCAGTGATATTGGAGTTGATCCATTCGGACATGTGTGGCTCTATCAAGCCCATCTCAAACGCTAAGAAATGCTATATACTTACCTTTATAGATGACATGAGCAGGAAGACATGGATGTATTTCATGAACAAGAAAGTTGAAGCCTTTGAGATGTTCTAAGCCTTCAAGGCAAAGGTGGATAAAGAAACATCTTCTTTCATTCAAACTCTCAGAACTGACCGTCGTAGCAAAGTTCACTTTCCACTGCTTTATCATCTTATGCACTGATCATGGCACCCAAAAAGATAGTTAACTGCAACCTTCTAATCTCAACAAAACAGCATGGTAGAAAGGAAAAATCACAGCATCATGGACATGGTCAGAAGCATTATGAGTAGCAAGCAAATATCTCGAGTATTCTGTCCAGAAGAAGTGAATTGGGCAATTCACATACTAAATTGCTCTCCAACAATTGCTATGAAAGATGAGACTTATGGAGAAGCCTGGAGCTGAATAAAACCATCTGTTGATTACTTCCGAGTATTTGGCTTCATCTCACATGTCCACATTGTTGATCAGAAGCACACCAAGTTGGATGACAAAAGCCTCAAATGCATTTTCTTTGGGTTAAGCGATGAATCAAAGGCTTATAAATTGTTTAATCCATTTGCAAACAGGATAATTATCAGCCGGGATGTAGTATTTAAAGAAGATCAACGTTGGACATGGGATGAAGTACCATGGTGTATGCTATTTCCGTTCCTTTTCCGTGCATCAAGGGTCAGCACTAAGTCCGTTCCTTTTCGCGGTAATTATGGATGTACTCTCTCAAGATATACAGGATGAA
>JAOYMZ010017494.1:0-19194 GCA_025802335.1 Pinguicula primuliflora
TAGGACTCTATTTATTTGTACCTATAAATAGGTCCTCATGTACTTGTACTCGATGACACTTCATAATAGAATTGTTTCCCTGTGGGTTTTTTTTTCTCAACATTGAAGAGGTTTTTTCCACGTTAATTCCTGCGTCTCTTTTCCTCTTAAACCCTAACAGGAGGTTGGGAGTGGAAGGATTGTAGGTAACTCCGATGGTGGTAGCAGAGTGAGCGATGGAGGGAAGAGGATTGCGGCAGCGCACATACGGGTGAGAGAAGGCATTTTACCGAAATTATGAAATTGTGCAGAGAGAGAAAATGTGAGTAGGCTTCAATAGAAAGAAATAGGGTGAGAGAAAGCCAAACGACATGCCTTGTCCAACTCCATACTTCATTTTGTATAAAATAAGTTAATATTAGGTTATGTTTGCAAGTTATACTAAAAAGATGTTTTTGACTTTTCAATTGTAAAAGTCTTTTTTAAATTGTTTGCGATTTTGATTTCTGGCGGTGGAAAAAGCCCTCATAGCCTAAAAGTCAAACGCTCCATTAGAGTTGCTTCTGGGAGGCTTAAGTCGGTGACAATTTGTAATTATCTCAAAATTCATTTTTAAGATAATTTTATCTATATAAATAAATTAATAATATCAAAATATCCCAATTTTTTTTTATATTATATTCAATTTATCATAATATTTTTTTAATTTTTGTTACGAGTAAAAGTCCTCGTTCCAAACAGGGTATAACTTATCTATAAAATCATTTTTGTTAAATCTTCGCAACTTTTCATTTTTCAGTAAACAAAACCTTACTAGTACACCACGAACAAAATTTCATTATTTGGTCACCTTTCCAGCCTTTTCTTTTTCAGCAGCAATGTTGGATGGCAGACGCTTATGCTGAATCATAAGTACCCCGTTCTGTATCCTGTTGAGGGCCCTTTGCATCTCTGGAATTTTGCTTCTCTGTAACTCTGGGGTTTTCAGTTCGTTGATATCCTATCCTAATATGGAAATTCGGTTAATTTTTGCAAGTTTGTTGTTTCGTGCGTGCACGAGTGGTGGATTAATGGATCAGACTGTGTATCCTGCGAGGCTGGTGCACAGGTTTTCAGATGAAGCGAGAGTGCATCTGGGTGCTGGGGTTTTAAGAAATGGAGCTGAAGTGGCGGGTAGGGTTGAGTTTTGGCCGCAATGGCGGAGCTTGGAGTACTACCGTAGGCTATTGAGCAGCGATGTTAGACGGCAGACGCTTATGCTGAATCCTAAGTACCCCGTTCTGTATCCTGTTGAGGGCAGCGCCACATTATCCCTTGGGAATGATTTCGGATGGTATGATCTCCCTTCGCTCAGCACCTATTCAATTTCCCGATAAATGAAGTTCACATTTACTGGATTATAAAGTGTTGCACATTACGTGTGATATTGGCTATTTGATCTGCTGATATGAGAGCAAACAATTAGAGACCGCAATTCATTGGATAAAAAAAAGTTTTTGAAATTTTCTAAAGTACATTTCTGTCTAAATATATAATTTAACGTGATGCATTATATATTCAGATCAGCTGCTGGTTTCCTGCTTTTTTTCTCTTGATTTATACTGGCAGAATATAATTACGGATGGTAGGCCACCCTTTGAATTGGGGAAAACCTCATGGTTTGCAACCTGAAGAAATTTTGCAGTAATCAGCCACTCAAATCATTGCTAGCATTATGTGTTCGTATCTAGTAATGCTAAAAATGATCTTGTTATGGATTCTTACAAATGGCGAAACACAATGGTGTGGTGGATTCTGGTTAAAAAAGTTAGTTTTCTTCCGCACTGTCTAATTTTTGTGAGAGAAGTCAGAAATAAACTTTCTAAGCAAAGATACCGGTGAATGTTTCATTTCTTGTCGCTTGGTTGGGCTAAATCACTACGAGTAATATACAAGATAACACCGTAATCCTAGATATTTAATGCATTCATATTTATAACATTACTTTTTTACAGGTGAATTTTTGACTGAAAGGGGCTCAACTGTTATTTAACCAGTGAAACAGTTTCAAGGATACTTATTCTGGTTATAAGTAACTTAAAAGATATTGCATTTATATTTGGCGTTATTACATTTCCATTCATGGTTAATTCTTTCAATGATAATGAGACTCATTTTATCATCTTGTCCTATACAGGCTGCACTATATCTGGGTTGATATTGGCACACCGAGACTTCCATTTCTTGTGGCTTTGGATGCTGGAAGTGATTTATTCTGGGTACCCTGTGATTGTGTGCAATGTGCTCCTTTATCCGCCAGTTATTATAGCAGCCTGGTATGCATACGCCATTTTATGATATTCATATACCCCCATATCTTCTTTTTGGTGGTAATTCCTGCTTCGTGGCACCGTTTTACACGTAAAAGAGAACTGCAAAAGTTGTAGCCTTAACTGAGATCTTCTGTTTAAATTTAGCTTCCAAAATTCCAATTCCTAGAAAGTTTTATATTATGAATGTACACATGAACAGATATCTCTACGAGCTTCTCAAATAGATAGGCCACAACATGTTCATCACTTGTCCCAAATGATTGATTGGCAGGTGCTCCCTCATTTTTGGGGCATCTATTATGCAGGATAAAGATCTTAATCAGTACAATCCATCTGGCTCTAGCACTAGCAAGCCCCTGCCTTGCAGTCATCAGCTATGTAAATTGACTTCGGATTGCTCAGATCATAGTCGTCAATGTCCATATACGATAAACTACTATTCGGATAATACATCTACTTCTGGGTTTCTGTTTCAAGACGTACTACATCTCGTGCCAGGGCATTTTGATGCGTCCAACAAACCTCTGAGAGCTCCAGTCATTATTGGGTGTGTTTTCATATAATTTTGTTATGCTCAGGATTTAAAAATAAATGTATTGACTACACATTTTGACAGTTTTATGTTCGATTTTAGATGTGGCAGTAAACAAACAGGTGGCTACCTTGATGGAGTTGCGCCTGATGGTCTTTTGGGTCTGGGACTTGGAGAAATAGCCGTCCCGAGTTTTCTTGCCAGTGCTGGATATATTCACAACTCGTTTTCTCTTTGCTTTGGTGAAGATGATTCTGGGACGCTATTCTTTGGGGATCTGGGAATTGCTGAGCAGCAAACTACTCCTTTTTTATCTTTCGATGGAAAAAAGTAACCTTAATTTCTGAAATAGATGTCACTGTTGTATTCTACTTGCCTTGAGGATAAAACTCTTTTGATTTATGCTGCAGTTCAACTTATGTCGTTGGAGTAGATGCTTGCTGCATTGAGAGTTCATGTCTCAATAATACGAACTTGGAAATGCTAGTTGACAGTGGAACATCATTCACGTTTCTTCCCTCTCAGATCTATGAAATAGTGGTTAAGGAGGTAACATTTCTACTTCTCTAGTTCTCTTCATTTTTTGTTCAATTCATCCTGCTGCTGTTGTTCCACATGCAATCTCGTTTGAGTATCGCTTTTTACCATAGTTTGACAGACAAGTAAATGTTACAAAATCTAGCTTTCAAGGATATCCATGGGAATATTGCTACAGATCCGGGTGTGTGCCAGTGTTAGTTTTGTAATATATTCGCTTGAACACTAATTACTTAACATAACTATTTAATTGTTCGCAGGTCTCAAGGTTTGCCAAAGATTCCTTCATTGACTCTGAAGCTTGCGGCATCCGAAGGCTTTCTTGTTGATAACCCTGCTTTTGTAATCTACGGTGCTCAGGTTGTTGATCATAATCTCTCCTGTTTATGCATGTCAAAATACTTTCAACTCGTCTTTGGTTCCTTGACCTTTCCGAGCAAGAATAAATTCATTAAATTTATTAGAATTTCAATGTTTTAGTACATCAAATCACCAATGACAATTTATGTGAATACATGGAATTTGTTGTTCAATTGCCTAAAGCCTGGACCATAAACTTCTTTCATGCTTGAAATAGTAAAAATAAGCTCGTCAAAATTTAAATGTTCAAACCTCCCAAAAGAACAGATTTTATTAGCATTATTCAGTTTAGCTGAAAATTTGATTTCCGGATGGATTACCATTTGAACAAATGCTTATGGTAATGCCTGTTTATTTTGTACACAGATACTGATTCGTTAATGTTAAGGAGCATTGCAACAGGACAACATTATTTCCAGTTATGAAAGTTATCTTTGTCCTGCAGGGTGCTATTGGATTTTGTTTAGCAATACAGTCTTCGGATGGGAACATTGGCACAATTGGACGTAAGGCCATGATAACATCTTTTTATTCTAACCACTAACTTTACTCTGAGCAGCAATGAGTTGTAGTACCTCTAATCGGAAGAGGGGACTATGCAATGACTTAGTTCTAAACCCTAAACCCAATGACTTAGTCACTGCATAGTGAGCAGAGTGCCCATGTGGCACACGGGTATTAGAGGTGTCAGCGGTCCCGTGCAAAAGTGTTAACCACTCACCCCTTCCACACCAATCCGGTGTGCCACATGGACATTGCACACTATGCAGTGCCTATGCTCACTGCACCTCCCCCGCTCCTATTCTGGGAAGCGGAATGTGTCAAATTATGATTTTGTTTTCTAGAGGACGTACAATCATCAAAAGAAAGTGTGACCTTTTAATTGTTATTCTAAAATATTGCACTTTGCAGAGAATTTCATGATTGGATACAAGATTGTGTTTGACAGGGAAACCTTCAAGATGGGCTGGTCTCCCTCCAACTGTGAGTATATGAGAGAACTGTATTATTATGGATATTATTGTTATTGTTATTAGTGTTAGTGTTCTTGATATAATAATAATACTATTAATGATAATATAAATAATAATAATAATATATGGATATGTCATTCATGTCCTGCAGTTGGACTGATTGTCTTGCATGAAAATCGTGTGCTGATTAAGTTTGCCTTGCCTAGCATGTCTTCCTTTTGCTAGCACATACTGTTTATCAAGTGAAGAAAATATAACTTTGCGTTGCATTGGCTAAAATTCTTATAAAAAAATGACAAGTGATCAACTTTTTGGATCTAATTTTTCGATATCGTGGTCTTTTGGTTGTCGAAATAAAAAAGTAAGATCAATTTTGGTATCCTCACGTCGAATATGTTTAGGGATCATCATTGTTTATTGCACTCTTGTGGTCTTATGAGTCCCACTGTATTTATTCTATGGATATAATGTACAGGTCATGTAGATTTAAATTCGTCGGACACTAGCAACTCTTCTTCACTGCCAACAGACCAGCATAGTGCCCCTAATGGTCATGCGGTTGCTCCTGCAGTTGCCGGAAGAACTCCGTCGAGTTCCGCAACCACAAGCCTGTCGTATCGGACCAAGTTATTCTTGTTGCTGCTCATAACCCATATCGCATAGACTTGCTAATCAAATGCTTGGCCGATTTTCCATGTATATATATTCTACTTTCTAATTTAATTGTCTTAGCCATATCTTCATCTTTGCTTCATCGTTACTGTTCACCATATCCTCAATTGTAATGACCGGTAGGCTGTAGGAGATGCATACAATTTTCTCAATAGTGTATACTTTTTAAAATCCTATTTAACAATACTTTTAACCGTAGGCCAGAACTTCCTCCAACCACGGGCTTTGGGTCCTGTGTTATAAGTTTTTCATTGTTAATATCATTTATTTAATATCAATTGTATTCACTTGTATCAATAGAAGAAAAGAAACTGGATAATATATTATATGTCCGAGGAAAATTTCTGGTCTCGTACTTATTGTCACGAATTTTAATCTCAACTGTCATAGACGGACTTATTGTATCCTTTTGGTCTGAGATATGGTTCCTGTTTGATGTTCCATTGTTTTCTTTCTCCTTAATTCCTTTGTCTATTGCTGTCTGGGATTTGAAGGGGCAATCGTTCTGCTTGCCTACAGGGGATTGGGACATTCCTAATCTTCTTCAATGTCTGCCAAAAGAACTTGTAGCCAAAATCCTGACCATCCCCCCTCCAGCTGCAGATGCGGGTGCTGACCGGAGATGGTAAATCTCTATCAAGGGCCCTCTATGCCGTCCGATGACTTATGGACCCTGTTATGGTCCCTCCGGGTGCAAGAAGGCATTAAAGTCTTCTTATGGAAAGGCAGTAAACCCAGTATAGAATGCTGCAGTAAACCCAGTATAGAATGCTGCCGCCTGTGGAGGGGTCATTCTCTACCTTGCATTTGTGCATTGGAACATCGAATATTTTTCTCATGTTTAGATGAAGCATGATGTTGAAGTTCTGAACAGTTTTGGGATGAGGGTGACTGAAAAAATAACGGAAACCACAATATCTTCTACTTTTTTACCATGGCAGATTTACATGTACCGAATTTTGTTGTATTGAATTTCGTTACCGAGGTTTTTTAGCACTTTTCGGTTGGTGAAAATAAAAAGGTAATACTGGTTATGGAATTCTCGTGTCATGATATCAGAAGCGGTCATATATTTCGGTTTCGACAGCTTCGCCGCAAAAAAAAAACTAAAACTCTATTAAATAAACATTTTAAGAGCAACAGACTTAAGCCTAACTTTAAACGGTGTGTTACGAGGACCAAAATGAAAGTTTAGGACCAGTTTCTAAACATATTCGACGCGAAGATTCCAAAACTAGTCTTACTTTTTTATTTCAACAGTCAAAAGACCCCGATATCAAAAAATTGGTCCAAAAAATTGGGCACTTACCATTTTCCTAACTTCATACCCTAGTTCGAAAGATATTAAGACAAAACTTTAAATTAAATTTTTTTTACCTATATAAATAGAATTTTCATACATTATCAAAAAAAACTGTCATTGACAGCTTTTTTTAGCAATATATAGGACAAATAGTTTTTCTTGACAAACATCGGACAATTTCCCAACAAAAATTTAAATTCTCGTTGACATTATCTATAAAAATAATGAAAAATATTATTTATACATCATAATGTAACAATTGCTAAACACATATATATGTAAATAATTACGATCATAATTTTATTGTTGATAATTATTAATTTTATTATAATTGTGGGTGTGATTATTGAACCGTCCACTTTCCAAGAGAATGAAAAAAAAGATTCCACCGCCCACGTAAATAACTGTTCCTAATAAAGAGAATCTACGCCAAGTTTTACCGGTCGAAACATATCTGAAATAACAACCAACATCAACCGGATTACAGGTTTTAAACCTGATACCGGTGCCAATAATACTAGATCCGGGCTACTGGGTATCCGTATCACCAACATCCGGATATCTTTTACCAAAACACAAATAGCATTGTTATAACTTTAAGGACATCAAATAGCAGCAGTACATAGAACGAAAGTGCAACATAAGCAGAAGCATGTCATACAGAACCCAAGATAAGTAATTTCATCAATTAAGGGCTTAAGCAGCAATAGATGGCTTGGAGGCTGCAGAGAGTTTGGATCTTCTCTTGGCCAAGCTTTCACTACGCCTTTCTCTCTGTTCCTTCAACCGACTAGCAAGAAGCTTCTGATACTCGGCAGCGTCGGCCTTGGCCTTTGAAATTCTCTTCTTTTTCTCAGCAATTCTAGCTCTCTTCCTCTGCAGGGTCAGAGGAGTCACCAGACGCTGGATCTTAGGAGCTTTGCTGACCTTCTTGCCTGTAGGCGCCAAAAAATTAAGCAGCATATCAAAACAGTAAATATAGTAATAATACACACCCAGTGTTTTGGGGGGCAAGCATGATAGAGAACTATGTAATACAACTCACCAGCTTTGGTGGTGAATGTTCGGCGGTATGTATTGACATATTTTCTAACATCATCATCCTTAGAGAGGGCAAAAAGCTTGCGGATTTTAGAAGCCCTCTTTGGACCTCTCATCCGGGGTTTCTCAGTATCAGTGAGTCCAGGAAGGTCATTTTCACCCTTCTTCACAATAACCAAGTTCAGAACTGAGAGATCAGGGCTCACAATGCACCCACGGACAGATTTCCTTCTACGTTCTCCATTTCTCCTACCATAACCACGAAAACATGGGGTGCCTGTTTAAACAAGTAACATTTAATACAATTTGGGTTCGCTTGATAAGAGAAAATATCTAACACACTCCAATACAATCCACCTACCTCTGTGTAACAGAAGTCGTACACGACCAGGAGTCAAGACACCTTGCTTCATGGGAAAACCTTGTTTGTCACAACCGCCCATAATCTTGAATACATACCCCTTGAACTCCTGCTAGGAATATGATCAGTTTGCAAGTTGAAAAGAAAAATCATGTAAATGGTGCTATTTCAAAGTTAAAACACACCTCGCCCAAGGCATCCCCGCTGACTTCCTGAGAAATCCGCTTATCCCAGAATACACGGCTGAAATTTAACATGAAACAACGGAAGGAAATTCATTATTTCATCAGCAGCGAAAGATATCTCAATAAGCTGCTATTCATGTTCCCAGGTACCAATGACATACCTATCATGTAGCAAAACAATTCCCACAAGGAACTGGCACGTAATAAGGGTTACAAATGAATTCTTAACAAATTGGAAACAATATGCATATTCCCCTCAATAAGAACACTTAGCAAAATAAAAAACAACCCAATAAGCGAAATATCTATTGTAGATACATCATACAAACTCTTCAATGTAATATCCGGTGAGCAGATGACTCGGTGCAGAAGACCATAATAAGCTAATATAAAATTCAAATACTTAAATGAAAGAGAATGGCATACAGCTTTTGGTCATCGTCAATCTCGAGCCTTTTCTGGCAGCCAGTGGTTGGATTTGCTATATTGAACTACATGGTACCGACAGCGTAACCAAATTACCTCTAGAAGCGAAATCGAATAATGATGATAAGAACACAAAGACACGGAACGCAAGGAATCTGTTACCTTCATCTTCGATGAGACGCAGAGACGGCGGCAAAGATACGATTCAAACCCGTAGAAAAATGCTATCCGCCTCACTTGTGAAACTAGGGTTCCATCCTCGTTCATAAATGTGTTTATATAGGATGATAGCAAAATTTGAAACTGAGCTCCTTATTGGGCTACAATTGTCCAATTTGGCCCAATATAAAAATGATTTTATTAGCCAGTGGCTGCAATTTCGGTCTGGACTGTACCGCACTCGGTTTATATTGGCCAGTGGCTGCAATTTCGGTCCGGACAAAATCGGACTGTACCGCAACCCGGTTTAAACTAGGGTGCGCGGTCCGATTTGAAACCGGACTGAAATTTTCTAGTTTCGACCGCGAAATTGGAATTTGAATATCTGAACCGATCTGGGCCGAGTATTGTTAAAAAAAATAAAAAAAGTAAAAATAAAATAAAAAAATAACCATTGGCTATTCGTCCAATCAGGCAGTGCCATTGCCTGATTGGGTTTAAACCTCTCCATATATTTTTAATAAATAAAAAAAAATTTAAAAAAAAAGTAAAATAACCGCATTTTGCAAATTTTTGAACCGCCAAACCGAACCGACGGTCCACCGGTACGTTTGAACTGTCGATTTACCTGTTAAGGAAAGAGATATGTAGGGGCAAATCCTTTCCCCCTTATGTTGATCCCTACAATTCAGGGATCACCTTCCATCAATATCCTCATTGATTTCCCGAGAATCATGGGGAGTAGTTGAAGAAAACGTGTATATATGTACCTGTACAAAGAAGAAAAAAAACAAGAAAAATTGAAAAAGAAAAACTGGAAGATCTTCTTCCCGTGGAGTAGGCTTCCGCCGAACCACGTAAAAATCCTTGTGTGTTTTTCATTTACGCTTTCATTCCAATCCACAATTTTACATGGTATCGGAGCAGGAACGAATCCCTGCATCTTTATCTACCTAAAACCTTTCTTTCTGAACGAACAGATCCATGGCAGGAAAGGGGCAAACCGAACAGGGGATTACTGAATTCAACAGCTCCATGATGGAGCAGTTTGCCAAATTCGTGGCTACACAAAATCAATCATCCTCCTCCTCTACGGAGTCAGACACACATCAACCCAGTACTGCGGTTGTCGACATCAAATTGGACAATCACAACTATGTGTTGTGGTCCAGTCTAATGCAGAGAGCTATAGAGGGGAGAGGCCGGCACGGGTATATTACTGGCCAGATCAAACCTCCTCCAGAGACAGATACCAAATACCTTGCTTGGAAATAGAAGGATTCACAAGTTTTCGAATGGATGGCGAAGTCTATGGAGCGACCACTCGTGCAGAAATATGCACATTATCCTACGACTTATGAACTCTGAAAAGTACTCAAGAAAACCTTCACGGCTAGTGAAGACAGCCTTCAGATTTTCGATCTAATTACCAGAGCAGATCGTCTGGTTCAAGGGCAATCTTCCATTGAAGATTATTATGGATTGTGCAGCTCACTATGGCTGGAGATCGACCGTCGCCGTCCCAATCCAATGGAAACAATGACTGATATGGATCGTTACAAGCAGATGACCGAGGAACATCGTCTATTTACCTTCTTGGCCAGACTGAACCGATACTACAAACATACTATTAGGGATATCCTGAAGGAAAATCCCTTGCTCTCAGTCGAAGTCGCATATGCGACGATTCGACGAGAAGCTGCCCGGACACAAATTATACTACAATCCACTGCAGCCTCCAGCGGATCAAATCCAACATCGTCGGGCGTCGGGGCCAATCTCACAGTTCAGCACGGTAGCAGTCAGAATTACAGAACAGAAGGTAACTAGAATCGACGAATAGGGGCAGATTGGCGGTCAGAAGGTCGGAATTCGACGACTTCATCATTCCGGCGACCAAATGTAAAGTGTACCTACTGCAAATTTCTAGGGCACATAATAGAGGAATTTTGAAAATTGGCACGATACCAGGGTGAACAATAGCGAAATGGCCACCGTGATGGGGTTATCGCCATTTGTGACAGAAACTAACCGAAAAACAACCAGCCGAGCGAAGGGGTGTCCGTCGCGAATCTTGGACAGACTCGATCTGAAAAGAACGAAGGCATCGAGGTATCTGATCGAAAAATTGGTCCAAGTAAAAGAAAAACATGTTTCTCAGTGAAATTACCATCTTATCCCTCAGAAATTATAACTGGGCCTCATTTTTTCTCTAACGAAATGTTTCAGTCTGATTTTTGCAATACTGGGCCTGAAATTAGGCCTCCCGGATTGGATAAAATTGATGAGATTGAATCTAAATGTGGGCCACAAAAAAGTTCAAAATTCATGCAGGATGGGCCTTCGGAAGTTTATGAAAAAGGGGCAGTAAGTGTGATGAAAGGAATTAGAAAGAAGAGTGAGTGGATTTTCGATTGCGGGGCCACTAACACAATTATTATATGACTTGTCGGATATCTCTCGTTTGCAGGAATCAAAGAAAAAAGCAGTTCAAATTGCAAATGGTGATTTTGTCACGGTTAAGGGAGCAGGGGTCATCGAAATCTCTCCCACTATGAGATTGTCAAATTGTTTATACGTGCCTTTCTTATCATACAAATTGCTATCTATCAGTCATGTTTCGAAGGAATTGAACTGTGTAGTTATGATGTATCCAACTTTTTGTGTTCTATAGGATATCGATTCAAAGAGGATAATTGGACGTGGTACTGAAAGAAACGGCTTGTACTTTGTGAACGAAGTGGACTCAGTGGGGAGGACACACTCAAGGATCTACAAACTCCCAAAGTTGGTTGTGGCACCGACGACTCGATCATCTGTCCCATAGATATATCAGCTGGTTATTTCCTAAATATCTTAGTACTTCATTTCATTGCGAAACATATGTTCTAGCAAAAAGCCATAGACATCCGTATTTACCCTCGAATACTCGTGTTTCAACTATGTTTTCTTTGATACATTCTGATATTTGGGGTCCAGCTCCGACGGTTGGGGCTCAAGGTTTTAAATATTTTCTCCTATTTATTGATGATTATTCGCGAATGACGTGGGTTCATTTTCTAAAAAATAAATTTGAGGTCTTTGAAAAATTTACTCAAGTTTATCAAATGATTCTAACTCAATTTCATGAAAAAATCTAAATTCTTCGTTCCGATAATGGGGGGAGTATGTCAACCAGTCAATGAAAAATCTTTGCTTGGAGAAAGGGTTAGTACATCAGACCACATGCTCCTATACTCCTTAGCAGAATGGTGTGGTAGAAAGGAAAAATCGATCCATTCTAGAGATGACCAGGGCCCTCATGTTTGATTCTCGGGTTCCCTCAAGTTTTTGGCCTAAAGCTGTCTCAACTTCTGTTTATTTAACTAACCATTTGCCTACACAGATATTAGACTTCCGCACTCCGATTTAGGTTTTAGCTGAACAGGCCTAGATTCCGCCACCACTAGCTTTGATGCCTCAGGTGTTTTGCTGCACGGTATTTGTACACATTCCGAAGGAGAAACGATCAAAGTTTGACCCGTGTGCAGAAAAATGTGTATTCCAAGGGTATGGGATATCTCAGAAGGGTTACAAGTGCTATAACCCCCTTACACGTCATATGTTTGTGACTATGGACTGTGATTTCGTCGAGACGGAGTATTTCTATCTACCACTTAGCCAACCAAGGGGTTAGGGGGATCTTAGAACTGAGTATGACTCCCTTGATTGGCTTACAGGTCCTTCTGTCAGCACTTTGCCACACTCCATGGCGGCACCACGCGTCCCGTCGTCTACTATCTCATCTCCACTTATCCTACCCACATCAACTCATGTGCCTCCCGCACGAGAGCTACCCGAAGCCAGCCTTGAGTCAAGCAGGTCACTGGCGGTTCATAATGGAGACAGGGTACAGTTGGATCTCTCTGCACAACCTCAAGTATCTTCCTCAACGGAGACTCCGGTAAGAACACTAGTCCCTCAATCTATGGATATTGTAGATATTGCTCCTACCTCTGTAGATTCTGTTGATATTATACTACCTTATCCTTTGGATTTTGTGGAGAATGATCATATTGCAGGAACCCCAGTGTTACCCAAGTATGTTCTCCCTGACCGAGAAAATAGGGGAGTCCCACGAAAGAAATTTACTCCGAAACACAACTCTAGATCCCAAAGATATCCTATTGCTGACATTGTTCAAGGAAGTATGTCCGAGTCAGCTCGTGCCTTTGCTGCTGTAGTATATAGTGAGGAAACGCCTCATAATGAGAAAGAAGTAATGGAGATTCCTGAGTGGAGGCAGGCCATGGAAGTTGAGATAGATGCTTTGATGAAAAATGAGACATGGGGAAAGTGCATGCTACCCCAAGGAAAGAAGCTAGTAGGATGCAGATTGGTATATACTATCAAGAGAAAAGATGACGGAACGATTGAGCAATTCAAAGCACAGTTAGTGGCAAAGGGGTACACCCAGACATATGGTGTGGACTATTCAGATACTTTCTCCCCTGTTGCCAAACTTGACACGATCCGAGTTCTATTCTCTATGGCTACGAATCGGGATTGGCCTCTACACCAATTTGATGTGAAAACGCCTTTCTACATGGAGACCTAGATGAGGAGGTGTATATGGAAGGACCCCCCAATTTTGACAGAGATTTTCAGCCCCATGAGGTGTGCAGATTAAAAAAGGCATTATACGGTCTGAAACAGTCACCGAGAGCATGGTTTGGAAGGTTCACAATTGCCATGAAGAAATATGGATACACACAGAGTGATTCTGATCACACTCTATTTCTGAAGAGGCAACACCAAAAGATTACCTGTCTGATCATTTACGTGGATGATATGGTTATTACTGGTGATGATATTGAGGAAATTGAAGAATTGAGGAAAAACTTATTCAGTGAGTTTGAGATGAAGGACCTCGGAATGTTAAAATACTTTCTAGGAATTGAGGTTTTGAGATCAAAGGTTGGAATATATCTCTCTCAGAGAAAGTACATACTTGATCTTCTCGCTGAGATGGGCTTACTTGAGTGCAGACCAGTGGATACACCAATGATCCTTAACCATGGGTTAAGAATAAAAGAAGAAGGAGAGTCAGCTGACAAGTAGCGGTATCAATACCTAGTCGGGAAACTTATCTATTTGGCACACACACGGTCTGACATTGCATACTCAGTCGGAGTTGTAAGCCAATTCATGCATTGCCCACAGAGAGAGCATATGGATGCAACGTTCAGGATTTTGAGATATCTGAAGGGTTCACCCAACACTGGGGTGATGTATGGCAAATATGGATATCTTGATATCGAGACATATACTGATACTGATTGGGCTAGGAGGCCTATGGACGGACAATCCACCTCTGGGTACTTTACATTTGTTTGGGGAAATTTAGTCACGTGGAGGAGCAAAAAACAGAAAGTTATGGCAAGATCGAGTGCAGAGGCAGAGTTTAGAGGAATCTCCAGAGGGATCACAGAAGTACTATGGCTTAGAAAACTGATAACAGAACTTGGATTTCCACCAGAGCATGCCTGCCGTCTATGGTGCGATAATCGAGCCACTATACACATATCTGATAATCCAGTACAACACGATCGTACGAAGCACGTCAAAATCGATCGACACTTTATTAAGGAAAATCTTGAGAGCAAGATGGTTACACTTCCATTCGTACGATCAGAGGATCAGCTGGCAGATGTCCTCACAAAAGCAATTAGTGGTCAGACATTTCATGATATTTTGTTCAAGTTAGGTGTTGGGTATCCCACACCAATCTTGAGGGGGAGTGTTAAGGAAAGAGATATGTAGGGAAAGGATTTGCACAAATCCTTTTCCCCCTTATGGTGATCCCTACAATTCAGTGATCACCTTCCATCAATATCCTTAATGATTTCCCGAGAAACATGGGGAGTAGTTGACAAAAACGTGTATATATGTACCTGTACAAAGAAGAAGAAAAAGCAAGAAAAACTGGAAGATCTTCTTCCCGTAGAGTAGGCTTCTGCCGAACCACGTAAAAACCCTTGTGTGTTTTTCGTTTACGCTTTCATTCCAATCTACAAATCCACAATTTTACATTGCCGTCCGGTCCGGTTCAAACCGACAGTTGCGGTTCAAAAATTGCAACTTTATTGGCCACCTATATGTAAAAAAAGATTGTGGTTTATACATACTAGCTCTATATCTTATAATAAAATTTGAAAACAGACTGAAAAGCTCCTCGCTAACCTGCACCACCAAATTAAAATTTATTTAAAAGATTATAAATCGCGTCTCTTTCCAATTATTTGCCTTCTAACTCTGCAACATTCAATACACATCTCCTTGATTTTCATCTTTAATCGCAAAATTTGCCAGCATCACGATTCCACTGACTCTCCACCTTCTTCTTCTCCCGGACCAATTTCTGAACCGTCGGTTCATTCACATGAATTCACTTTAATTCCTTTCATGAATGCTGACAATGAATTCATTTTTGTTCTGGTGTAATTGATGTTGTATGCTATATATTTGATGTTGTCTGCTACATATTTGGTGTTGTCTGATACATATTTGATGATATTTTCTGCACACTTGATATGGTTATAATCGAAGTTTGTACATTTTGCTGCACAGCTATGAGGAACTCGAACTAGAAAGGAGATCCAAGGTTTTTTAAGGAGGCAAAGCTGCTGGAAAAATAAAGATTACTTCAGCTGCTCACGGATTCCAGATTGAATCCACATGCGGTCTCTGATGAAACAGAGGTGTAAGCAATCCTTTGCTTGCATCTCCGGCCAAGGTGCTGTCTGCTACATATTTGATGTTGTTTTTGCCGCATACTTGATATGTTTATAAGTCTGTATCTTTGCTGCATTGCTATGAGGAACTTGGACTGGAAATTTCCCACATTGGGGGCTATGGAGTTGCTGTAAGAGATGGAATACAGAGTCACTCTGTATTCACTAGCTGTTGCTGCCTTTCTGTGGGGGTGCAAGCTCTAGCAATCTGGAACAGAGCAAGGAGTCTGCAAGTTGTAGAGTTTTTGTGAAGCGATCCCTCTTCCCTGGAGTAGCTGACTCTGGAAAAAGCAGTGCCTAGGATTTGAAGATGAGAACTATGGCAGATGCTTTTAAGTGTAATTTTGTTTCTAAATTCCTCTCGAATTCATGCTGCTGTAAAACATTTCTGGTTTTTTATCATTAATAAAACGTGAGAATTTTTTTAAAAAAAATCACTTTAATTCCGTTTATGAACCGTCGTTTCATTCAGATCATGTTCTCCATATTTAGGGTAGCCTATATATGGAGGATTTGACCAGAATTGAACTCGGACTTGCCGTGGGATGCGACTGAAGGTGGATTGAGGGTGGTATGTCACAATTCAATCGTCCTGACGTTAGATTTGTCCAGTGTTCGGCGGCTCCAACCGGTGGTACTTCTCTCCATGAAGGTTTCTTCAATTCATGTCCCTGTTAGATTTTACGGTTGAAGGGTCGCATCCCTTATTCAAGATGCAAATCCATATTAGCCTTTAATATCGTGTAGGGTTTTATATATTTCAGGCTTGATGAAGTTGTAAACCTCAGTGTCAACTTTTTTGTGGTATGTTCTTCCAACGTTGATTATGATTTTGGACTACTAATTCTGATCGTGGGTTGTAGGTTGAGGGTCAAGTGGGTTGTAAGTCGAGTAGGTCTTATGGGTTGTGTGGGTCATGAGTTAGTTTGAATTTTATGAGTTTTATGGTTTAAGATTTAGGATTTAAGATTTAGAATTTAGAGTTTAAGATTTTATTGTATTTTTATTTCTTATACCTTTGTGCTCCTTTTCAAACATGTGCTAGGGTTTCAGTTTCATAGTTTAGAGTTTACGGTTGAAAATTTACGATTTAGGATTATGTTAGAGTTTTGAGGTTATTTGAAACCATGCATGCAGAATTGTTCATGCATGGTTTCATTTTGATGTTCAACATTTAGTATTTTTTAACTGATCTAATGTTCACCTTTTTTGTTTCATTGTTGTCTGTTGATAATGTTATTTATTTAATTAAATATTCATCATCACACAATTTTTATTTTGAATTCGTGGCTTTAGACACAGACAATTTCTAGATTCTATATTACAAAATTGCTTAGTTTGATCCGGTCTTCCCGGTCAAAGTTACGCCCCAAATTGAAGATTTGCTCTTTGTTTGGCCGTCACTTTGGTAATGACAAAAAAAAACAAAGAAAATTCAATCCTCCTAATCAATTTCGATGTTAAAGGTATTCACTCTCCGAAATTTTGTTCGTTAAATTTAACAAATAAGCTCGATTCGTTCACCTAACTTAACAAACAGAGTTTGAACATGCCCTGTTCGTTCGACTTCGATTTGTTTACACCCCTACTTAATTGTGGGTTCACCATACGTTTATTTTAACTAGGAGGGAACCGTGGCTTTTACACAAATTATTTGTCCCAGATAAATGTGGTTTGTTTGACTAATCTGAATATAGCGTGTGGTAATCTGTTGAAATATAATGGGACAATGTCCCACATCGAAATTGGAAACCAATAAACACAAGTATAAATATAAAGAAAGGTGGGGAACTTGTAACCTTAGGCTTAGAGTTTTATCAAGGATACCAACATTCCAAATATATATACCCCCACATATGCACTCCATAAAAATATATATATACTCGAGACTCGCCATATGGGCTCAAAATATAAAAAATACCAACAGTGGTATCGGAGCGAGGTTCGCCATATGGGTCAGCCCGAATAACTTCCGCTGCATAATCCAAGGGTGTACAAGTCCGACAGGGCATGCCTAGTCAGACTTGGGGGGAGTGTTGAAATATAATAGGACAATGTCCCACATCGAAATTGGAAACCAATAAACACAAGTATAAATATAAAGAAAGGTGGGGAACTTGCAACCTTAGGCTTAAGTTTTTATCAAGGATACCCACATTCCAAATATATATCTACCCCCATATATGCAGTCTATAAAATATATATATATATATATATATATATATATATACGCGAGACCTGTCATATGGGCTCGAGATATAAAAAATACCAACAGTGGTATCGGAGCGAGGTTCGCCATATGGGTCAGCTCAAAAAATTCCGTTGCATAACCAAAGGGTGTTCAAGTCTGATAGGGTATGCCTAGTCGGACTTGGGGGGAGTGTTGAAATAGAATATCAAAGTCCCACATCGGGAGTGGAGACCAAACATCACAAGTATAAAAATGAAGGAAAGGTGGGGAACTTGTAACCTTAGGCTTAAGGTTTTACCAAGGAAACCCACATTCCTAATATATATACAGAAATCCCCCACATATGTACTCTCATACCTGAGACCCGCCATATGGGCTCGATGTATACATATGGGCTGTAAGTCCTGCCATATGGGCAAGTCCAATATCCAAAATATATATATAAAAAAAATATCAACAGTGGTATCAGAGCGAGGTTCGATCCTTGGACTTATGGCTTATGGGCCCACCACACTTCGCTGCGCCACTCCGATTGATGCCACAGCCACGGAAGGCTTAGAGCTCTGAGCAGTCATCAGCAGTCATGGAATTACTCTCGGATCCAGAGCGTCAGAGACAATTTTTTTTGAATCTGAGATTGGAGCAATGTGCTCCTTAACTGGCGACCTTCTGAATCCGAACTGAGGCGAAATCATCGAAATAGGGAGGTTTGGAGGGAGCACCGGCCGCGGCGCCAGCTATACCAATTTTTGACTTGTGATTATACCAACATAATCATATACCGATTTTTGACTGATTTGAATAGGATAATGTTTGGTTGGTCTGGAGGAAGAAACAAAAGAAGTGTGTGGATTATACAATGTGAGGCTCGTTAAATCTTGCTCAGATCCTAAAAAACAAAGTGTGAAGCGTTAGTACAATGAAATACAAGAGATAAACCGAATGTATCTCAAATTCGAAAATTCAAGATATGAAAAACTCGTAATCCTGAACGCCGAAGGTAGTCAGTGCACAGATTCGTCGATTTCACGAAGAAATCTGTAAGAATGAGCTGTCAGTCACAAAGAACCCAAAATCAACCGTCGATCAACGCACGGGAAATCAACAATCAATCGGTTCAAACGAACGAGAGTAGGACGAGGAGGAAACGGGCCGGTGAAACGAACGAGAGTAGGACGAGAGTGTGGCTTTTATACAAGCATCCAGAATGTTCGATGGAAGACGGAAGGAAACGGGCCGGTGAAATGTAAACTGTATCGACACATAAGGTAAGTTGAGCTGAAGAAAAACGGGCCAGGGTGAACGGGCTGACCGGAACCAGACCAGAACAGGTAAGTGTAGTGGGTAATTGGGCCCAAAAATAAGGATGTAAGTAATGGAGAAAAATAG
>JAOYMZ010017505.1:0-19188 GCA_025802335.1 Pinguicula primuliflora
GTGACCGGTACCGACCCTAAACCGGGACTGAAATTCAGTACTGGCCGCGGATTGAATCGGTATCTTCCAGTATTGGGTCCGGATAGGAGCAGCACCGGTTGTTATCCGATAGCACATTCTGGTATTGGTCCGACCCGATCTAATAATGGAACGATCTTTCTGAAAAAAATAAAAAATGATTGATGGCCGATTGAGAAGCTTCTTGTTGTGCTTTCCGGTGAGTCTCAAGGAGCCAACCACCTTGAATCAATTTGAGAATTGAGCGGATGCATAGTAGCTCTGTCATGGATGCCACCATCACCTTAGTCGATTTGTCGTCTGCCTATTTAACATTGTCATCGCCTCCTATAGGGCCATGAGGCTGGTGCTCTGAAACTGGGCCATTACCGGTACCAATTTTTTGGGTATTGGTACCAGTTACCTAACCGATCCGATGTAATGGTACCAGTACCGGTGGTACTTCTTGAACAACGCTAACTATTCCGTCTTTGGTTCATCATAATTAGTCTCAACTAAGCCCCAATAACCTGTAGATTTCAACATATTCTCAGTCACCATGCTCCAATGGTCTTAATGACCTTCAAAACTAGGTGTTGTGACCGGTTGCATAAATTGTTTATCCTGACTCATTTTAGTCAATAAAAAGATTATAAATTTATTTTCTTCATTCTTAGTGATAGACTCTGATACCAAAATGTTAGAACCGGTCCGGTTGATTGACAGGTATGCGAAGCTGAGCCTCTCGTTTCAGGATTCGAACATCCGGACTTACTCAGCTAGAGGAGATGAGGGTATGATTGAAGCCCCTCCTCAGGTAGCAGCAGAAAGCTACAGGCACCATTTTCAGTTTGATCTGCCTTAGATCATGTAATTTTTGATTTTGGCAGTGTTTATGGTTGCCTCCAATGTATGCAAAAAAAAAAAAGAATATATGAGATAATGACGGAACAAAAAATGACTATATATAGCCTTACAATTGTGACTACTTCAAAGTCTAACAGAACTTACTCAACTAAATCAACAGAATATCTTCAATTATGAAATACTTGCTTAAGCCTAGGACTTACTTGGACCGTTTTTTATGGTTCAAAATACTTTGGGCAGTAAATTCATCACAATCAAAATTCTTGATCTATTCTAAAACGCCTCAATACGAGAATTCAGAAATCGATCATACATTTTAGTTTTGACAATTGAAAGTGGCTAAAAATGTGTACTGAATTTGGTACACAATTTTCGGTATATGTCGAAATTCCCATATCGATCAACATTGAAGCTAGGATTTTGGTTCTGCCCATTCTGGCTCTGTTTTTTCGAAATTATGTAACTCAACCAAAATTCAGGCGGTTGGAATTCTGACTTGTTTGCTAACATAAATTATAGCTCCATACCTCATGAGGGAATATCATTGAATAAGTAGTTACTAATGAATAGTGTTGGAGAAGTCGGGCGACGGAGGCGGGACGACCCCCGGCGAACCCCCACCCCCCTTTTTTTACAATAAAATATATATATATAACAAGATTTATAGTTTATACATAAATAGAATACAAAAATACACTATAAAAGTATTCAAAGTTTTGCAAAACGAGATTCAAATAGTTTAGATATCAAATTTCATTATAAATCTCCATAGATAGTCCTTCTTCTTCATCAGACTCGGTCGCACTCTCAGCCTCATGATCTGACATAAACTCATCATTGAGATCCCAGATTTTTTTCATTTAATGGAATTATTTGCTCTAAATTTTCTTTATCTTCTTCTTGAGTAGGTACAAGTCAAGCCTGGGCATATCTAGAATCATCATCTGACAAGGCATCGATCTCCTTATTCATCTTCTTCTTATTGTTCTTGAGTAGTCAATTGTTGAATTGGAAATAAATAAGATTATTCTACCTTGAAGTCTCCATTCTATTCCTTTTCTTGGTACGTATCTGTCAATGAAATCAAATAAGTCTTATATTCTAATTCATATGTGAAACATCAAACAACTAAAACGAAAGATAATTAATATTTAAATGAATAATAAAGTAATAATAAAAGCTTACCCTTCAAACTTACTCCAATTTCTCTCACAATCCGAGGCACTTGAGGTCAAAGAGAGGATCTTCATTGCCATTTACCTCAAATATTTTGTTTTTAATTCATTATGATCCCACCAATAAATTATTGATATTTGATAAACAAAATACATATTAATCTAACAAACAAATCTAAATTTATAGTGAATAAATAAATTATTATCTGCATCATATGACTCTGATTCAAGAAATTCCAATGCAATCGGTGAACCAAACTTGCCCTGTTTGATTTTATAGATCTTCATTTCCTCATTCACTATCTTATTCTGCAAACCAATATCTCCGGGAAAAGAATTATTAACGCAGTCTTCCAATGCATCCACCAATAAGCTCTCTTAATCAATATCAATAACATCCTTATACCAATGTATTGATTTAAAAAATAAGCAATCAAATGCAAAGAAGTGTCTATTCGGCCTTTCCTTTTTTCATTAATAATGTTCATAACTTTCTCATAAGCTCCATTTTCACTTGGTTTAAACCCCCCTCTCATCTCTAGCTTAGCCTTCTTAAGTTCTCTATACACAAATCCCATGGCCGGTTTAATATCACCATCAACAAGTCGAAGCACCTTAACAAGAGGTGCAAACACCTTCAAGCATTTTGTTACCCCTTGCCAAAAACCAGACGTGATTTCCTACCCTTATCATTGCTAGACCAATTGAAAAGATCCCACTCAGAACTAGAAAACATCGTGCGTAAAGCATCCTTGTTCTCCATCAAATTTTGCAAAGTCAAGAAATTTGTGACAAATCTAGTTACTCCAGGTCTAACAATATCTTTCTTACTAGTAAACTTCCTCATCATTGCTAAAAAGACTACTATATAAGTATAAAGTAAATAATAAAAAAAATACTTAAGTAAGTAGAGATACCTGCAATTCACACAAATGTTCATGATACTTCTGCCTTTTCTATCAGTCCATGCATCCGTCATCAAAGAACAACCCATTTTATCCCATTCTTCTTCCTGCTTCATCAATTCTTTTGTCACGTCCACTGATTTCTTTAACAAAGACTTTCTCAATAACCATTGGCTAGGTGGACGATAATCAAGTCCAAACTGTCCCACTGCTTCCACGAATGCTAAGAAATCTTCATTATCCATAGCGTTAAATGGGATAGTATGTGAATATATCCAATGAGCCACACACATATGTACCTTCCCCACTTTATCCTTGAATAATTGTTCATTCAAATTTTGGTGCCTTAAGCTACTGGTTGAAGGACCACCACTAGTAACTACACTAGCATATTTATCCATCGGACCTAGAACACGTGGTATCTGACAATCATCGTGCTCTTCCATTTCATTATAGAGATCTTCGATTCTAACATTTTGTCTAACCTCTTCTTTACGGCTAACTTTTTCTGTTTTCTTTTTTTTTTCGCCGCATCAATTGTATCCTTACATAATTTTCTATCTTCTTCAGTTGCCTTGGGACATTTAGCTACATCCCCAGTTATCTCGACAATGTGCTTCTTAAACCTTGATATCCCTCACTTGAGGACTTTGTTACATAACAAGCATTAAATACAATTCTTGTTCTTCAAATCTAACACCTTAGCATGGTTCCAACCAATATCTTTTGTCTGATTACGAGAAGAACCTATTAATGTTTAAGTTCGAGATGTGTCCTATATGAGAAGAAAACAAAAATGAAACTAAGACCAAAACATGAACCAATGTTAAAACTTAAAACAAGAAACGTACAACATTCAAAAGCAGGCATATATACCAGAAAAGTACACAAGCAGGCATATACCACGCACCAGAATCACCACTCACCAGCATTCACCAGAAAAGTACAACATTCACCAATCACCGGCAAATAAAAAATAAACCAGTGTATCCAATCAGATAGTAGAACATCAGATATAAACCAGTGTACAACATTCACCATCCACTAGCATTCCAAAATCAAGCACACACAAACATTCCAAATCAAGCAGTGAAGGAATTCAAAAAACCAAAATACTGAGAACAAGCATAATTTGTATCCAATTAGATAGTAAAAAACATGATCCAAACATAGATTCGAAAACATCTAACATAGACATTTTATCAAATACCTTGAAGCATATATATCTAGAGTAGAACATCACAAATATATGAACAAGAAACATCTAACCATAACTTGAATGAAGATTTGTAGAAGAATAATCTTTCCCTTTGCAAGAGATTCAAGAAATTGATTGAAATTGAATGTAACAAATGAATCCCGCACAAGAAGAGAAGAACACGGCTTTAGTTTTTTTGGGAGGGGTCAGTCACGGCTTTAGAGTTATAAGCAATTGATTTGTGAATTGGGAGAGAAATGCAAGTTTTTAATTAGTAGATTGAAATTGGGCTTTTATGATTAGGCCTGTTTTATAGTGAAGAGGGACACATAAATTTTAAAAAAAAGGCCCAATCATAGGCCCGTTTTGGGCCGAACAATATGGTGGCAGCTGACAAAGCGGCCCGGACGGCCGGCTCAGTGCACAGGCCGCCAGCCACGTAGATTTGGCCCAAAACGGGGTGCCAAAGAGAAGTGGGCCGACTTCTCAAACATTGCTAATGAAAAATGATTTCTTGTCATAATTATTTTGGAGAGAAATGATTTAAAGTACTAAAATTTTGGCACCTAATTTGCACCAAAAACATTATTCGGCATATTTGTTAACAGTTTGTAGTGGACCAACATTCATACCCAATCATGTATTGCCATCATATTTTGGTGTGAATTTGGTGCACTAATTTGGTGAATTGGTACACTATGGATTGATCTATGTGGAGATATTTCACATTCACTCGTGAATTATAATTTTGGTGACTAAAAGTGGCCAAAAGTCTAGTCATTCGCAAAATTAATCTTACGAGAAATATGTTTTTGAAAAGTAATCTTAAAAAAAGGAATTGCAAATGTAACCTCTATCTTTAAAAATAAATCAAAAATCAAATATATTTTAATTTACGACTAAACGGTTACTACTAAACACTCAGCTAACTTAACCATACTTATTCCCACCAAATCCATGTACGATCGTACGGAAATACGGTAATCGAAAAATCTAAAACCTACATTTTTTTCGGTTTCATTTTTCCATTTCTTCACCCACTCAACGACTGGTCCGAAAACGTATTTAGAGAGTAAGATACAGAGATCATCGATGGGTCCAGCGGGAAAATGGTGCATTTTAAGCAAGTTTATTTGTTGAATGTGCGTTTGACTCCGAGTTCTAGCTGATTTATTACACTATCGTTATAATCGAGAGATGGATCATGCATTTTCTTGTGAGATTTACACTTCCATATTGTATTTACAGTAGGATCACTTCATTATATTATAAGAATGAGAGCGTGAAAGTGAACGGATTATTTTGTGTCTCACACGACTAGTCGTCGTTTATTCATTCGGTCTTAGCACGATCAATTTCCTCGTGATACCCGACTCTATGATTTCCCCACATTTACATACGATGCTCTGTTTTCTATTGTTTGTAGATGATGATTACTCTATTTTATAAGATTTCAAATTTTTTGGAAGTAAAAGATCATCGATAATTATACAATTATCCATAATTTACAAAATCTTCCTATCTTTAAGATGTTCGTTACCAAAATTGACTACCATCACTGACCGGACACATCCATGAATCTCGCATAGGTGTTGGTGATGGTGTTGGACTCATCCTTGAAATCCACGAATGCGGAGACTCCACTCTCTATAAATCGTTGGACGAGCCGGAGTATTCGGTGGGTAGCTCATCAACATCTTCATCGTCTTCATCAGAATTCTCATTTTTGTCATCCTCCTCCTCCTCAGTATCTTCTTCGTCAACTTCATCAACTTCGTCGTCATCGTCTTCATCATAATCTTCATCTTCGTCGTCGTTGCCATCATAATCGTCATCTTCGTCATCTTCGCCATCATAATCGTCGCCGTCGTCATCCTCCTCCTCCTCACCGTCTTCATCATCCTCATCATCATCCTTTTTGTCGTCTTCATCCAAGGCAATGACGACTAGATAGAGAGTGTGGACGTCGGCTTTCATATGAGCGGAAGTAAGGGCGGTTGCAACGTCGGCTTGCGCAGCAGTAGGGGCAGCTGAAACATCGGTGTGCGTGGGAGTAGGGCCGGCTGCAACGTTGACGTGCGCGCGAGTGAGGGAGGCACCGTATCATTGTCGATTCGACATTTTTAATTTTGCAAGCTCAACAACAAGATGAAGAATTGAGAGGATGAACTCGGTATTATTAATACATACATCACGTCTTTTCATGTTCTGCTTTTTCATATGAATCGACAAGGAGGAATAAGCACAACAGTCGATACAATCCCGACTTCTTGGAAATAACATTCGTGTTCCAAACAAAGCGATCGACACGACCCCGGCCCATCGTGTTTATCCTAGAAGAAGCTTTCGTGCATAACTATCCAGTATAAGCACAACATCCGTAGTTGTTCTATTCATGTCTGACGGTACGCACGAGACTACACGTGATAAACCCGGACAATGCAGTCGGACCCTAAACTCTTAAACAAACAAAGTAATCGATAAGACCACGACCAGTCGTGGTTATCCCGAAAGAGTCATTCATGCTCCAACTATCCTGTAATCTACGATTCTATCCACGTCTGATGGTACAAGCCCCACTATACGTGATAATTCTGGTTACCTCAGTCGGGCCATAAACTATCAAATAAATAAAGCAATCGATAAGATCACGACCCATCATGATTATCCTGAAAGAGACATTCGTGCTCCAACTGTCATGTTAAGAGCGCAACATACGTAATAAACCCGAATAATGTAGTCGGGCTCTAAACTATTAAACAACCAAATAATTGTCAAGACCGTGACCTGTCGTGGTTATTTCGGAAGAGTCATTCGTACTCGAACTACCCTGTAATCCAGGTTCTATCGACGTCTGACGATATAAGCTCGACTATACATGGTAATCCCAGTTACCTCAATCGGGCCCTAAACTATTAAACTAACAAAGCAATCGACAAGACCACGACTTATCGTGGTTATCCCGGAAGAGTCATTCGTGCTCCAACTATCATGTTAAAAGTGCAGCTATACGTGGTAAACCCTGATAACGCAGTCGGACCCTAAAAAGAACACTAAATAACCACAATCCGTTAATTACGCATGGTCTCATAATTGTGGTATATAATTAATCACTTTTACACAGTTTAAATTTCGTTTAACGCCTATATGAATCGTGAGACGAACAATATACGATTGATTCACATCCAGGACAAGTTGCTCTTACGAGGTATGTAATGAGGTCTCTTTGTTTCCAACCTACTTGAAAATATTGTCTCTAATCCCACAAGTGCCTTAGCACCCAATAAAAACTAATGTATTCAAACGCATGTTTGTCCATTTATACTCACTTAGCTTGTCAAATAGAGTAATTAGAGTTTTTTTTATGTATTTTAGCCATAATTAAATACCTGAATAGCAAAGTTGGAAATTACTCGTCAGTCAATAAAACCACTACGCATTTGTGGTTAACCTGGATGAGACACCCATGTTCCAACTAATCTATATTAAGTACAACATCCGTATTATTCTATCCACGGCTGATGGCTAAGCGCAAATCCGGATATCTCAGTCGAGCTCTTACCCTAAAGCCTAAATCCAAATTACTTATTTATTTTAATACTTATCCAAATAAAATAGTGTGCGTGTAATATTTTCATAGACTGTACGTGTAGTCTTTCATAATCTATGCGTTTTGCGTGTTTTCATTAACAAAGCGAGTCTTTTCATACTCTGTTGTGATGTAGAACAGTCGGAACAATTATGATCATTCAAGATCTTGTTCTATAAATAGATACAACAACAACAAGAAAACCTACTTCTCATTCGTAGCACATGGTTGCCAATGTCGCTTCTTTCTCTGATTCCGTCCCCGCCAGAATAAGTACACCATATTATTATGTGAAATTATCTTTATCCCGGAAGACAAACCAAACAGCCTTCTACCAATTAATACCCCATCCCCACCCCCCCACACACAGGTATCCAGTGAAGTGGTGCTGGTGTGTCTTTTGGGATAAAGTGAGTTGTCCCTAATTGACCACGCACACTCCCAATTTCACTTGCTGCAACTCTTCTAGCAATTCCTATCACGGGGTAGTAAAGGTTGTTCTTTCAACCTTTACTTTTTACAAGTTCGATCTACTTTCTTGGGATGCTTCTTATTGTGATCAAGCTCCGTCGTCGAGAGATTCGACCAATTTTGTGGTCCGAAATGGATGGAAAGGGACATAAGCATGAATCTCCATCGTCGAGGAATCCAGAATCAGTGGCGGAAGCATATTCGCACACTCCATCTTCCAGTCTTCCAAATGGGGTGATGGAAGATGCTTTACTAAAATCGATATCGAAGGTGAAGAGAAAATTTGTATGAGTGAACGCTATTTAAGAATCAGTAATGAAAACCATGAGAGCATCTTGTAGTTTTATTAATTTCAAGTCGTGTCGATTTTATATACTGGATGAAAGGATTGATTGGTAATGATCATGAATCCGTCTTACTGAGGCATTCGTTGCTAACTCGACAAGTCATGTCGAGTTTGTCAAACGTATGTTTTTGTCATAGTTAAAAATCTCGAATAGCCTATTCAGGACTAACACACTCTAGTCGATCCGACAGAGACCCGACATGATTAACCCGTCGAACCATTCATGCTCCAACTATCCATTAATAAATGCAACATCCGAGGAGGCTGTATTAAATCATTGACTATGTGTATCCATTAAATGAATGAGAAACAAAAGGATACAACGCTCTCAACGCAAATTACAACTTTAAATTGATTAAATCATTGACTATGTGTGCTCCAACTCATCGATTCATCTTCTTCCCATCTTAATTCTTAGGTAAGCCAGGATTAAAAGAGCACACATACAATCTCGGATAGTGGATTTGTTTCTCTTACCGCAGTCGAGACTCTAACGTTAGTATAAACCCAAAAGAGCAATAATTATTAAGCCAATCCTAAACGGATTTACTCATGCGTGTATCACTCGACCATATGTGCTTTACACGTATAGTTTTAGAATGATGCGTTGTATCGCACGACCATACGTTCTTCACACTTTCCAAATGAAATGATTCTCTTGCCCTCCAAAGTGTATTTTTGTCTATTCTTATATGCGTCTTTTCGTCTTCAATTATGCGCCCCTTGCTAAAGGCGTCAGTCGACAGCGCGACCATACGTGTTTTTCAAATTCTATTACTCTTTTCTCTGTGTGTCTTCGTCTTCATAAGCACCCTTTGCTGCAAAACTTCACAAAACACATAATCAAGATGTCTGTCTCGTACCAAAATTATTCTTCATCCGCTACGGACAATGAATCGGAGGTAAACAGCCTCCCTGCACCACCAGTGGATAAGGACGAACCTCAGGTGAACCTACTTTCCCTATTTTAAACACATTTAGAGTCGCGTTATTTACTATTGTTGGTCTATATTTTAGGCCTATGAAATTGATTACAAGGCTACAGAGGTTGGTAGTCTGATGGGGTAGTGATCCAACGTCTCAAGTGATGATGGTGATCCTGAAGAGGAACCTTGGGGCGCTGAATATGCTGAGGATGCTTAAGGAGGAGGAGGAGGAGGCTGAGGATCGCCGCTGCTCAAAGGGCATGGGAAGAAGAACTGGAAGGACACTGGAGGGAATTGAGCCTCATTCTGCAAGGGTTACCACCACCATCCCCTCCAACACCTCCACGACAGTCACCTCAACCTCAATCTGCATTGTCTGGAGGAGCCTTCGACTCCGGGTATGGGTCGACCCCATCCTCACATGGAGATGTCATTCCCTCCCCCTCAGATAATGAATCTGGCTGCTGAATCATATACTTTTGACACTCTTTTGTCCCATATCATTACATATTTTTGTTGCGTAATGACATCGGTATATATATGACGAACTTTTGATATAATATGTTGAGTATCAGATCTTCCATTTCTTAATAGATCAAATAAAAATCATAATATATCAAATGAAGTTCACAAAATATGTTACAAACTCACTAAGATTGTTGCAAACGAAGTTCATGATAAATCCTGCACTAATAGGAATCCCTACATAGATCGTGCATTGCCTCGTATAGAAGAGCGGGTTAATCCCGACTGTCCGTGATATCGATAGTCGTATTTTACCCAAAGCACGAGTCGTCCGTGTGCGTATTTGAACTACTCTTGCCGGACAGTTGGTCGAAGATTCAACATATTCTGGAGGCTGATAACATTCGTGGTTCTATCCCGCAACATATTGAAGAAGATTCGAGTCGAGTCAAGTTGAGGTTGAAGGGCGTCTTGTTCAATTTGAAAGTTTTTTTTCCGGCGAAGATGGGTTAGTGAAAAGTCTTCCGGCGATTGACTAGATTAGAACGTATTAAGACGGTTCAGTATTTTATTCCTTTTCTTCATTTTCTTCCTTTTCTTTTAATGACTTTTAAGTAAAAGAACAAAAAAAGTAAATCAAAAATGAAATATGAGGTTATATTTCAAAATAAGATTTTCGGGGAGGTTAGTTGTCCAATTATTCTGCCGAAAATCATTGATTAAGGGTTTACATTTAAACTCATATTTTTAAAGTTTTTGATTTTTTTCCCAACACAATGGGGGTGAAACAAAATTTGTAATTAGTTTGAAAATCTTTCCTATATACAATTGTTCCCAAATTGATACAATAAAATAAATTTTCAACAACTTAAAATAACCTATAAATAGTTAGGCGATCATCATCCATTATTTATTTACAATCAAGGAGTGATAAATCAAACCAAACCAAACATACTCAGTATATTTCGTCCTTAGGCTGGGTCTGGGGAGGGTAAGATGTACGTAATCATACCTCCACTCCTCAACAGTGTGAGAAAATTGTTTTCGCGGAGTCCCTCAACTCGGAAAAAAAATCATAATAATAGTAGTAATAATCCTAATAATAGTGGTAAAAATAGTAATTATTATTATTATAACAATAATAAAAGGAATATTGAATATAGCAGAATTAAACTACTTACCTCAACCATACACTACATAGATCCGAAATAAAATAAATGTCTACACAAATAAGGAACCAACTAAACAGATGAAATACAATTAGGTGCAAATATCCACTAGTATATCTCGCTAATTTCTATCAGCCTAGAGGTCCATATTCAAATAACTACTCTATATAGTCATATATATTTTTGACCGTAATATGATGTCTTCAACTCGTTCTATCAGAGGTCATGTCCTCGGAGAGGTTTAATCTTACTAAATTTAATCGGATCTGCTCATTCCATGTTCTCTTAGGTCTTCCCCGCCCACGTCGTCCTTCGACTTGTAATCCTTCGACGCTCCTGATTGGCTCGTCCACACTCTTTCTGCGTACATGTCCAAACCATCGTAATCTACCATCTCTCAGTTTGGCACTTATAGATGCGACATTCAGTGTATCTCTAAAGACCCCATTTGAAATCTTGTCTAATCTCATGCGACCACAATCAAGGAGTGATAGGGTACTCAATTTTAGCTATTATACTCAATTGTAATTTTAGCCATTGAACTTGACACAAAATAAATTTATTTCAATTTTTTCGTCTTTGAGTTCTAATTCTTATTAAAATGTAATAAATTTTAAATAATAAAAATATTAAACCCAATTTAAAAGTGGTAAGCGCGGAAAAAGTAAAATGGTAATATATAAATCCTAAATTTTAAATCGTATTTAAAAATAGTAATTGATATTACGGTGGTCTCGTCGCCAAACAAACTAAAATCATACTCTATAAATTCTAAATGTTAAACCGTATTTAAAATAGTAATATTACGGCGGCTTCATCGCCGAAAAACTAAAACCATACTCTATAAATCTTAAATACTAAACTTTATTTAAAAATGACAATCAATATCACGGCAGCTTCGTCGCTGAAAAACTAAAATCCTAAGTAATAAATCCATATTTCATAAAATCTAAATGTCAACTTTTATTTAAAGATGATTAATATTACGGAGACTTCGCCATGAAAATCTGAACCCATAAATGATAAAGCTATTAAAAATATTAATCAGTATTGTTAAAAATTAATTAATAATTAATAAACACATTAGATTAGGTTAGTTTTTTTAACATTAGTAATTGGATTGAAATCCAAAGACTAATATTACAATTAAGTATACTAAATAAAATTTAGTATGATTGAGTATAGGCCGTATACTCAATATATGATTGGGGCTAAATAAATGATTAATTATAAGTGTCCAACCTTTTTATCCAACTTTTTTGTTCAATTTTTCGATATCGAGGTCTTTTGGCTGTCGAAATACAAAAGTAAAACTGATTTTGGAATCCTCGCGCCGAATATGTTTAGGAACTGGTCCTAAACTTTCATTTTGGCTCTCTTAACACACCGTTTAAAGTTAGGATTAAGTTTTAGTCGCCGAAACCGAAATCCATGACCAGTTCCAACATCATTTCGATGCGAGGATTTCAAAATCGATCTTATTTTTTTAATTCGACAGTCAAAAGACCACGATATCAAAAAATTGTACCAAAAAATTGGATAAAAAAGATTGGACACTTATCATCCTCCTAATAAATTGAATTGTGTTAAGCCCAATATAAATAAATTATAGTTGGGCCAAGCCCCAGAGATCACACGCGGATCACGTGACAAGAAGATTCGGAACGCTTAAGGAATATGCTCCTCCCTCGCCGCAATTAAAAATATCCACGAGAAATACTACCGTGTCTCTTTGTAACCGTTCGATTGCTGACACGTCGTCGATCCTTGTAGTTTATGAATTCAACGGTTCAGATTACATTGATTCTTCAGCAGTTCGCAACGGTCCTGAGAGAACACGGTTCCTTGTTCCTCCTGTTTTGTCTTCCTTTTTTTTTCTTCACAATTAAATAAAAAATTTTAAAAATAAATTTTTTTACTGGAATTATGGCTGTTCTTGAAGAGGAAAAAGTATTCGAGCAGGATATCGACGGTGAAGATGACTCCGATGAGGTGGACGACGACGGAGAAGCGGAGGATGATCTTCACGGCAGCGGCGAAGGTGCCGAGCCGCCGGTGATGTCAGTTGACGATGATGAAGAGGATGGAGATGGAGAGAATGAAGATGGAGAAGGCAGCAGCGAAGACCACGACGATAACGACGACGATGATGAAGAGGTATCGCTACTTGCTCATAATTTGATTTAATTGCGTAGCAAATTCTGCTTATATCGGTGTAGCTGGTTCTTAGTATGATTTAATGCCGTCAGATTGTTGAAACGAGTTGAAGCCAGAGATCTTTTTTGCAGTAATTATGTACTTGCTAGTAGTTCAGTTTTGTGGTGGCGTTAATTTTTCAACTTCGATGTGGAATCCCGTCTCAATTTTCACCTTTTCAATGATTTCGCTGGTTTTCAGTTATAAGCTTTGTTGTAAGTGTCAAGATCTGGTTTTGATTTGAGGTAATTTTGTGGAACTGTATGCTATCGCTGTTTAGGGATTCATCTTTTCCTAATCATACGAAAGCATCCCCTATATAATTGCTCTTGTTTGACTATGACGAGTAAAAATGCAAAGAATTTTTTTTATCCAAATTATATGATATTTTACTTAAATTTTGTTACTACTTTCTTTTAATCGACTACTTGAACATAGAATCAGACTTGAGGGATCTCAAATTCTGGAAATTCTGGCATGTTTGTGCGGATTTATAATAGAACCAGATATATGTCCTTCCTTGAAATGGAAGGATTAATTATGAAGGATGAATATCCCAACGGATGTGAGAGGAACGGATGTGTATTGCAGCATAATTTGCAGAAAAACACCCACGAATCCGATTTTCGTGATTGCTGCTGAAATTTCTTATGTAATCATATTTCCTTATCTCAATAATTCCCTGTTAGTTAGCCTATCACTTCTAAGATAATACGTTTCTTGCTGTTTATCTTTCAACCAATTCTCGAATGTCAGAAATGGGAAGTGAAGTTCTTGTGTTAAAACATCTGACCTGCTATGATGGTTTTGGAAATTTTGAGCAGGACATTGGTGTCGATGAAGAAGAGGGAGGACAGGTGGATAATGAGCAAAACCAAGGAGTCGTGAACGGCAGTGGTAGCAGCCAGCAGCCTATCATGTTAGCTGATGATGACGATGAGGATGTAGACGATGAAGCTGATGACGACGATGATGACGACGACGACGATGATGACGACGATGACGATGATGAAGAGGTAATACCTCCCATCCCAGTTCCCCTTCGCACTTACTATCTTATTATCGAACTATTGTCAACTGCAATGCCTACCTGGGAAATCAATCCTTCATCCTATTCCATGTTAATTCGCATAGGGTGTGCTTCATTTCATTTGTGATCTTTAACGATGCAGGAGGATTTGGGCACAGAATACCTTGTCAGACCAGTCGGCCGTGCTGAGGATGAAGAGGATTTGAGTGATTTTGAACCACAGGAAAACGGCAACGACGAATTTGAAGACGAAGATGAAGACGAAGACGGAGGTAAAGTCGAAGCACCAGCAAAGAGAAAGCGAATAAGCAAAGATGCTTCTGATGATGATGATGATGATGATAGTGGGGAGGATGACCAGAGACCATCATCCAAACGCTAATATATGTCAGGATTCAATCCTTCGGTTCAACCCTCTTCATCCATTACTACTTTTAACTATTCCGCTGAAACTTCATGCTGAGAATCTTTATCAATACTTCTGTTGGGAATTCATGCCAGTTCTCTTCTCTGTGACTTTGAAGATTGTTCACTTAACTAGGATCCGTGTAGTGTTTGTCAGTTTAGATCCGAGTTGGTTAGTTTAGAAGCGTGTCCCTTGACAACCTTTTCAGTAAAATAACTCTGTAATGGTTAAGTTTATCATCTCATCTCTGTCTTCCTCGATGTTTACCTCACTGTCCTCTCTCTATGTTGTAACCCGTGTTCGAGAAAGCGCTAAGCGAACTCTGGGCGGTCAGGGTCCGTTCAGCGCCTAAGCGGCCTAGTCGCCCGCCTATGCGAGCTTTTAAGCGGTCTAAACGGTAATTCGGGCATGACGGATGATAACATACTAGCGCTTAGGTGGTGTCTAAGCGGATTAGGCGACCTGCTTATCGAACAGAGATTGTAACAATTATAATGTTGAGCAAAGATGGAAGATTATGCATTAGTTTCATGCTTCAGTAGACTCCAAATTGGAGCAATTTCATGATTTTCTGTAACAAATCAAGGTGTTTTCACTTGGTGCAAGTAGGATTTTGCAATACGACCCTTAGCTCCCTTCGGGTAGAACAAGCCAGGTACCCTCTCATCACCGCTGCCATATACAATCCTCAGTATCTCTTCCGGCGTCCTTGGGAAAGACAACGAATCTTTATCTCCAACGAGCACGTTTCCGGCGATTCTCCCCTCGGCGCCTTGAGTGGGTTTCACAAACAGACCTTCATCTTTCAACCCCTTCATTCCAAGTTTGTTTCTGAGGCCCGAAATCCTGCTGGTGAATTCTGCAACTGTGATTTCATAAGGGTACACCTTGAAAAGAGAACGTTCGTAGAGTAAAGCCCTTATAACAGCATCCTGTCCTGCTTCAACCCCTAGAAGTCCTGCCACAAGCTGAAATTAAAGACAAGGCCAGGGTAAGAGTTAGTGGATTGATCCAATGCACCTAGCGAATTCCGTGCGGTCAGGGGCCGCCCAGCGTTTAGGCGCCTTAAGTGCACAAAAATCACAAAAAAAGCGACAGCCTCTCGAACAGAGTACTTTAGACATACTCACAAAAAAAGATTGTTTTTTGTTGATTACCCTTTTCGCAACGGGGCTTTTTAGCTTAGGATTCGATCCCACATAACCATTTAATCCAACATAAGGGATCACGTACGATGCAAGAAGAAAATTGATGTCATTTGCATATGGATCGAATGGAGGCCACAGTGGTTCTCCAAATGCATTATTCATCACGGTGGCGAAGGAGCAACGGCTGAGATTCAGTAGAGGTCTGGGGAAGCCTGGAACAGTACTTTGAATAGCCCTGAATACACATATGAAACATATTTTTAAAAGGGCTTAATCCCTATTGAATGATGCAAATTGTACCTCAGGTGTCCAAACTCTTGCAGTGCGAATTGTGCTACAATGTCATTTATGATCGGGCTGAGTTTCGCTTTCTCGGGCCCGATCGGCGGCGGGCCCCCTTTCGTCAGTTCGGGCTCGAAGTGGTCCAATCCACGGCCGAAAGCTCCCCAAGAGAAGAAATCTGCTTCCAGGTACTCCAAATTCAGTGGGAACTCTAGAAGATCAATGTCGGATTCCGGCAGGTTATTGGGGGCTTGTCCGGCGGAGTATTCATCGGCAAATGAGGCGGAGCAACCGATGAGGAGGAGGTGGATCACGGTGGTTGAGGCGGTGGAAGTGGACAAGAATTTCATTATGTGAATTGAATATTTCCAGCTATGGATGGGTTTGTTTTGCATTGCATTTGCATGGGGATTTTATAGATGAGAGAATGCCAGATAAGTGGGGAGCACTGAAAAATCGGATTGCTTTTGACATGAAACAAATTATTTAGGGGTTTGTTACAAGAAATTTAATGATAGTTGGAAAAGGGGAAAATAGCAATTTACTACGTTCGGGGCATGGGGTTGCATGTTTGTGTAGGTTCTCAGGTTGTGATGAAATGGACCCGAACAACACCGAAATATGAATCATTTGATCTTCGGTATATGAATGTTTTATGGATATCACCAATATCGGCAACGAGATTTGCTATACCACAAGATAGATTGGAGCAAGAAGCATAAAAACACCACATGACAGCATACCATTAGTTCAAATAATGGCTCATACTTAATACTCATGCAATTAACTTATCAAAAAAATACTCATGCAATTAAATTTGGATTCTTGTGTGTCTTGCCTCAAATTTGTCTTGTGGTATAGAATTTTCCATCCGCAACCGTCCATAATAGTGGTGAAAATTGTATACTTGTGTTCATTCGTGCATTCAATTTATATTTCGCCAAATGTCATAAATTAAAGTTTATTTCCAATACCCATGTTAAATGCTTATTTATTTTAAGTCAAACAGTGTCATATAGAATTCGTGTTACAATATTAAAATTCTGTTTATCTTGGCATTTTTAGAGTGACTTACATCCGCATTTTGCAGGCTATTGCGATAAGGCGTTGGGTTTACCTACCTAAATAGGATTCCTTACGTTATCAAAAAAAATTATGTTTATCTTCATTGGCCACGAACTTAGGAGGTGTTTGCAGAAAAATTCAGACAAGTATATGATTGAGTACCCGATTTGTTCCCCTAAGATTGAGTTTTCGTCACGAATTGGAACTCCTTCAGGAGGCACAAAGATACCTAATTACGTAATTTTTTTTTGGATAGGACAGTTACGTAATTAACATGCTATTTGCTTAACAACAAAATTAATTACACTAAATCTGTCCATTTAATTCGTTTGGACACTATATTTATAAAAAAAAATCATTTGTAGAAATTAAAATAATTACCAAAAAAATCATAGAAATTAAAATATAAGACTAATTCCGAAATTCCGTGTCGATAAAATTTCAAAATCGGTGGTTACGACAGCTTTGGTATCGAAGAAATTTGAATCCCTAAAAATTTGAGTTTCAAGTGACTTGTTGTTCTATCAAAGTGGGTTGGCTTAGTGGTTATGTGAGTGACAATTGCATTCACAGGTTACGGGTTCAAATCCCCCCAAAAAGTGACTTGTTCTACCATATGTATGCATGCCGAAAGAGTTTCAGGATTGCGGGTTGTAGACTGTAGTTTGCCACAGATCCTGTTAAGAGCAACTGGATACGAGCATAATTCTGAGCAATAACATCATCAGAAAAGAAATCAAACGATTCCTTTGAACATCGATATCGAGAGAACGAAAACAATAACGAGAGCAGACGGTGGAATCTAGAACCCTCGATTGTATTCTCTTCTGTCCTAACACTATACAACGTGATATATATATATACACAATAATAATGGCCCGCCAAGAAAAACTAATGGTCTACTGAAAACTAATCTCCAACTAAAACTATACAACCTAATGGGCATGCACTATTAATTTGGGTCTGTATTTTCAACACTCCTCCCACAAGATGGAATTGGTGGCGATAGACTCATTCCCATCTTGGACAGTAACCTTGAAATTACTGGCTGAGGTAGTGACTTTGTTAGAAGATCTGCTGTCTGGTCCACAGAAGGAATATAAATCGGATGTAAGAAAGCTACTTTGTAGTGATCCCGGGCGATATGACAATCCATCTCAATATATTTTGTTCTCTCATGAAACACGGGATTCTAAACAAGGTGCATAGCTGCGAGATTATCACAATGCAATGGTATAGGCAAATGGAGAGGGACCTTGAGATCAGTCAAAATGTAGGATATCCATTTAGCCCACAGGCTGTAGTTGCAATACTACAATATTTGGCTTCTGCTGAGGAACGAGAAACCACGGTTTGTTTCTTCATTTTTTAGGAAATGTCGGCGGGTCAAGGCTAACAAAATATACAGTCAGTGATCTTCGAGTGTCGGGACATGATTCCCAGTCCGCATCTGCATATGCTACTAGACGAAGATCATTATCAGCCAGGAAATATAAACCCATAGCAGGACAACCATTGATATAGCGAACCACATGTAACGCAGCTTGATAATGTGAACATCGAGGCTTCTGTAAAAATTGACTTAAAGTTTGAACTGAATAGCTCAAACTTGGCCGAGTAAAACTAAGATAAAGTAACCTACGTATAAGGCTTCGATATGCAAATGGATCCGGCAGGAGCTCTGTATCATCACTGAAGATAATAACTGGGTTTTCGCAAGGCCCATTAGGGAGAGGGGATATTTCACGCATGAACTGCAAAAGAAGGGCTTGTTCTTTCTTTGGTGCACCTTCGTCAATGTTGCTGATAATTTTCCCGCCCCTCACTTAACAATGATGCCTTCTTTCTTCTTGAACACGAGAAGCACTGAATTGAGATATTTCCCCATGTTTCAGCTTGCAACAATGCTTAGGAGGCAGAGGTGTAAAAGGTGCATGTGTGTTAAGCAGACCA
>JAOYMZ010017516.1:0-19184 GCA_025802335.1 Pinguicula primuliflora
GGTGCACTCTGCACGCAGCGAAGGAAGAGAACAAGACTTGGGATTGCCCGCTTCGTCAGAAATGAAATGGACTCGCGTACTTTGCCACTTGGTCGGTTCCGGTAACTCCACAAAGACCAACGATACAGATACATAATTTTTTATATAATTATTTTTTTTTGTCTAAGAAAAAAATATATACATCCACTCTTTAAATGGAAATTTTTTACAAATTGTACATACACTCTTTAAATGTATATATTTAATATTTTATTAAATTCAAAATCCATCCCACAATTGAGCATGAACGGACTTTTTCTAGTCTCGAATACTTATGCATCGATTAATGATATACCGTCCCGAATTGTAATTTTAGTCGTCTGTGTTGTGATCCAACGGGTAAGACACATCTCATATTTGAGTTGCTTTTTTTAATTAATAATAAAATTTTAAGATGAGATTGATCTTAGTTATTGGATTACAACACCAACATTTAAGATTACAATTCGGTACTGTATCTCATTAATCGGAATACAACATTCGTGACTAGAAAATTTTCCTGAAAAATGAAATTTCGTACATAATAGAACAACACAGTTTCTTAATCTTTTGATGGAAAACGTTTAAAACAAATTGGACTGCGAAATAGGAACGTTTCCTTTCCATCGAAGATGAGCACGAAGCACTGCAGAGCGTGTGGAGGACTGTAATAACTAATTACTCTTTACGTATAAAAAAACTAATTACTCTATAATTTTTGTCCATATATTAAACTGTTGTAAAATTCAGACCTTTCACAATAATGTAATTAATTGTGCATTTACCCAAAAAAAAAGTACACTGTGCAATGTAAACAAATGGGCGGTTAAACTTATTTTCAGCTCAGTCTTTTGTGCATGGTATGTTTCTAAGAGAAAAAGGGGCAAATCATATGGAAAACATAGATTATGTAGAGATCGAAAAATAATATACAAGAAACCATAATGTTGCAAGCAATTGCCCAATATTTTAATAGCCGTGGTGTTAGGTGTACCGATGCCTATTTGTATCAGGCCCGGTATACCCAATCACAGAGCTCCACCTGGCGTGGAGCACATGGAGCTCTGTGAAATTGGAAAATTTTGGTGCAAAGTGGAGATCAAACCTGGATATCCTCCCCTCTCAGATCTTTTCATCAACCCGATTCATCATCTCACCTTATTCACATTTTGATTATTTATGTATAAATATTTAATCCCAGAAGAGTCATTCGTGCCCCAACAATCCTGTAATCCATGGTTCTTATCCACGTCAGACGGTACGAGCTTGACTATACGTGGTAATCCCGATTACTTCAGTCGGGCTCTAAACTATTAAACAAATAAAGCAATCTACAAGACCGCGACCCATCGTGGTTATCCCGGAAGAGACATTCGTGCTCCAACTATCATGCTATGAGCGCAACATATGTGGTAAACCCGGATAATACAGTCGGCCCTAAACTATTAAACAAATAAAGTAATCGATAAGGCTGCGACCAGTCGTGGTTATCCCGGAAGAGACATTCATGCTCCAGCTATCATATTCAGAGCGCAACATACGTGGTAAACTCGGATAATGCAGTCGGGCTCTAAACTATTAAACAACCAACCAACCGTCAAGATCGCGACAGTCGTGGTTATCCCGGAAGAGTTGTTCGTGCTCCAACTATCCTGTAATCCAGGTTCGAACCATGCCTGACAGTACGAGCTCGACAATATGTGGTAATCCTGATTACCTCAGTCGGCCCCTAAACTAGTAAACAAACAATGCAATCGACATGACCGCTACTCATCGTGGTTATCCTGAAAGAGTCATTCGTGGTCCAACTATGGTTAAGAGCGTGACTATACGTGATAAATTCGGATAACGCAGTCGGACCCTAAAAAATAACACTAAATAACCACAATCTGTTAATTAAGCATGGACTTATAATTGTGATATATAATTCATCACTTTTACAAAGTTTAAACTTCATTTAATGCCTATATAAATCGTGAGACGAACAATATGTGATTGATTCACATCCAAGGCAGGTTGCTCCTACGAAGTATGTAATGAAGTCTCTTTGTTTCCAATCTACTTGAAAAAAGTCTCCAATCCCACAAGTTCCTTAGCACCCGATAAAAACTAATGTATTCACACGCATGTTTGTCCATTCATACTCTAGCGTGTCAAATAGAGTAATTAGAGTTATATATATATATTAGCCATAATTAAATACCCAAATAGCAAAGTCAAAAATAACTCGTCAGTCAGTAAAACTACTACGCATTCGTGATTAACCTGCATGAGGCATCCGTGCTCCAACTAAACTGTAATAAGTACAACATCCGTGTTGTTCTATTCATGGCTGACAGTTAAGCGCAAACCCGGATATCTCAGTCGGACCCTTACCCTAAATCCTAAACCCAAATTACTTATTTATTTTAATACTTATCCACCCCCAAAAAAACTGCGTGTGTAATCTTTTCATAAACTGCGAGTGTAGTCTTTTCTATGATCATTCAAGATCTTGTTCTATATAAGTAGATACAACAACAACAACAGGAAAACCATTTTTAACACATGGTTGCCAACATCGCTTCCTTCTCTGATTCTGTCCAGTGAAGTGGTGTTGGTGTGTCTTCCGAGATAAAGTGAGTTGTCCGTAATGGACTTTGCTATCTCCTGATTGAGTTCGCTCCAACTATTATAGCAATCACTATCATGGGGTAGTAAAGGTTAGCCTTTCAACCTTTACTTCTTGCAAGTTGGATCTACTTCTTTGGGATGCTTCATATTGTGATCAAGCTCCGGAGAAATTCGACCAATTTTGTGGTCCGACATTGGAAGGAAAAGAACATAAGCATTAATCTCCGTCGTCGAGAAATCAGAATCAGTGGTGTAAGCACCTTCACGCACTCAATCTTCCAGTCTTCCAAATGGGGTGTTGGAAAATGCTTTACCAAAATCGATATCGAAGGTGAGGAGAAAGTCTGTATCGGTGAACACTATTTCAGGATCAGTGATGAAAACCATGGGAGCATCTTGCTGTTTTATTAGTTCCAAATTATCGTGTAGATTTTATATACTGGATAAAAGGGATTGATTGATAATGATCATGAATCCGTTTTACTGAGGCATTCGTTGCTAACTCGACGAGTCGTGTCGATTTTGTCAAACACATGTTTTTGTCATAGTTAATATCCCGAATAGCCTAGTCGGAATTAACACACTTCAGTCGATCCAGAGACCCGACTTGGTTAACCCGTTGAACTATTCGTGTTCCAACTATACTTTAATAAACGCAACATCCGAGGAGACTGCATTAAATCGTTGACTATAGTTGGTCCACGCCTCAACGCAAATTAAAAAATTTATATTGATTAAATCAACTTCTCATCTTAATTCTTAAGTAAGCCTTGATTAAAAGAGCACACACATACATCTCGGATAGTGGATTCGTTCATCTCACCGAAGTCGAGGCTCTGACATTACGTATAAACCCAACCAAAAGAGCAATCATTATTCAGCCGACCCTAAACTGATTTGTTCACGCGTGTATTACTTGACCATACATGCTTTACAAGTATACTTTCGGAATGGTGCACTGTATCGCGTGACCATACGTTCTTCACACCTTCCAAATGAAATGACTCTCTTGCCCTCCAAAGTGTCTTTCCGCCTACTCCTATATGTGTCTTTTTGTCTTCAATTATATGCCCTTTGCTAAGGGTGTCAGCCGACAACACGACCATACGTATGTTTCAAATTTCATTACTCCTTTCCTTGTGTGTCTTCGTCTTCATAAGCGCCCTTTGTTGTAAAACCTTACAAAATACATAATCAAGATGTCTGTCTCGCACCAAAATTCTTCTTCATCCGTTACAGACGACGAACCGGGAGGAGGAGGGGTACCAGAACTTGACCCCTTAGTGGTCATCGCTGCCCAGCGGGCGTGGGAAGAAAACTGGAGTGACACTTTCGAGAATTGGGTCTCATTCTGCAAGGGTTGCAACCTCCATCCCCTCCAATCTACATTGCCTGGAGAGGAGCCTCCGGCTCCGGGTATAGGTCGACCCCATCCTCGAATGGAGATGTCATCCCCTCTCTCTCATATAGTGACTCTGACTTGGACTTCTGGTGATGAATCATATACTTTTATCACTCTTTTGTCGTATGTCATTACATATTTTTGCTGCGTAATGACATCGGTATCTATATGACGAACTTTTGACATAATATGTTGAGTATCAGATCTTCTATTTCTTAATATATCAAATGAACTTCATAATATATCAAATGAAGTTCACAAAATATGTTACCAACTCACCAAGATTGTTGCAAACGAAGTTCATGATAAACTCTGCACTAATAGGAACCCTTGCATAGATCGTGCATGGCCTCGGGTAGAAGAGCGAGTTAATCCCGACTGTCCGTGGTATCGACAGTAGTGGTTTACCCGGCGATAGGAGTCGACCGTGTGTGTATTTGAACAATTCTTGTTGGACAGTTGGTCGGAGATTCGACATATCCAGCATCTGACAACATCCGTGATTCTATCCCGGGACATATTGAAGGAGATTCAAGTCGAGTCGACTCAAGGTTGAAGGGCATCTTCTTCAATTTGGATGGTTTTTCTTTCGACGAAGATGGTTAGTGAAAAGTCTTCCAGCGATTGACTAGATTAGAACGTATTAAGACGATTTAGTATTTTATTTCTTTTCTTTTAATACCTTTTAAATAAAAGAATAATAAAAGTAACTCAAAAATGAAATAGGAAGTTACATTTCAAAATAGAATTTATGCTGAGGTCACTTGTCCAATTATTCCCCAAAATCTTCAAACGATTGCAAATAGGAGAAATCTAATGTTATCGTCTATTGAGAATGGGCCTGAACAAGATAAGGCCCATACTCCTTGGTTACTCCATTTCATGTTGTGTAAATATATTAGGCCCATCTTCATTAGTCATGTATAAAATACACGAAATGTAAACATTTGAAATGATGAGTGAGAAAATATCCAAGTTTTACAGTAGCTAATCTGCGTTCTCAAAATCTCCAGACCTTTCCTTACGAGCTACCTTCAATACAAGCAGTTGAAGCAGTTAAGTTGTTGTATTTTCGAGTTTCATCAAACCTTCTCACTCTCGACATGGTATCGGAGCTTGTCCGAAAGATCCATTCACGTTTCTGCGAAAACCAAACTCTATTCACTCTGCTTAATTTGTCCTAAGATCTACACTCCAAAATCTACTGTCCATTCCTCTAAAGTTTATGGCTTTAAATGATGGCAAAGAAACGGAGATTGGCCAACTCGAAATCGATCAAGGTGCAACGAATCTGGGCATAATAAACCTGGATATGGGAGTAAAAGAAAGTTATCAGTTCGAGACACTAATGAGCCAGGTATGGCCCTCGTTACACTTCCCTTAAACACACAAAATTATCAAAGTTGGAGCCACGCGGTTAGAATGGCTTTGGGTGCTAAAAAAATTGTGGTTAATTGATGAAAATTGTCAACCCCCTAAGGATGTTAACTCTGAAGAATATGAGAACTGGGTAGTTGCGGACCTTATGGTTGTGTCATGGATATACAATTCAATCGATAAAGAAGTCTTAAAGGGATTTCAGTATACTACAAATTCTGCTAAAAAACTGTGGAAGGAATTACGAGAAAGGTTGGGTGAGTACAACGGCCCTATGGTTTATAAGTTGCGAAAGGAAATTGCAACTATAAAGCAAGGAAACACAGAATCAGTGACTGTGTATTTTAATTGACTGAAAGGTCTTTGGGATGATTTAAGTTACATGCGTCCAGTGTCAAAGTGCAGCTGTGGTATAAATGATGAGGAGCGAATGATGCAGTTTTTATTTGGCCTGAGATTAGAATTCGAGCCAGTGAAAAGCCAGATCTTGGCTTCAGAACCATTGCCAAGTCTCAATAAATTCTACAACACAATCCTGACCATAGAGAAGCAGAAGGAAGAACAGATCAACAACTCTGATATGAATGAACATGCTGCTTTTCTGTCTAAACTTGTGGACAGTTACAAATCACAGCAAAACAAAACCTCTGATTCTGTTTCTAAATGGGTTCCAAAACCTGCAGAGGAACCATTCCGCTATTCTAGAGGTAGAAATGATGTTCGCTGTGAGAACTGCAATTTTCCGGGGCATACAATCACAAAGTGCTACAAGCTCAAAACTTGCGCTCATTGTAAAATGAGAGGCCACACTATTGTAAACTGTTATAGAGTACGTGAGCAGCAGAGAAGAGAAAGGGGCACAATTTTCCAATGTTGCTGATTATGAGCCAACACCTCTCAATCATGTGCAAACAGCATATCAACCTGCTAACTTAAATATAACTGAGCTTGCTCGTTTATTTCAGGTTTTTGTGAATGCTAATGCTGGGAAAGAAGGCTCACATGGTGCGGATGCTGATGCATTTACTGGTACAAATTTCTCACACGCCATTACTGTTGCACTGTTACTTAATTCACAGACTCGGGTGATTGATACTGGCGCCTCATCACATATGTGCCATTATTTAAATCTGTTTATAAACTTGTCACCCATTCGCAGCTCTATGATAGTTAAACAAGCTGATGGGGCAGTAGCTCATGGGAGAAATGTTGGAAAATGTTCATTATCCTCTTTCCTTATTCTTCATAACGTACTACATGTTCCCAGTTTTCGGTTCAACCTAATTTCTATGTCACGGCTCACAAATTTTTTTCGTGCTAAAATTGTCTTCTACCCTCAATTTTGTCTGGTGCATGACCTCACCTCTGGCAAGGTTCTAGCAGTGGGACAAGAATTGAAGGGATTTTATGTCTTGGATCCATCAACCAAAGATAAGTGCCGTTCTCACCTATTCCAAGATCCATTCATTCTCAATCTCTTTTGTCTGGTCATGAAGTCTATAGCACTACCGTTTTGCCTAGTCCTACTGCTTCTATTTTGTGGCATGCCCGTTTGGGTCATCCATCCTGTAATGTTTTTTCTAAACTCAAGTTGATTGTAGTAACTCGTGATCTTAATGCACCATGTGATGCATGTCATCGTTCCAACACAAACTAGGTTGCCTTCCCTCTTCACAAACAACCCACGATTGCACCATTTGAACTTGTTCATGCAGATGTTTGGGGGCCCTATTCAACACCCAAAGTTAGTGGTTTCAATTATTTCCTAACATTGGTTGATGATTTTAGATGGGGTACATGGGTTTACCTCATGAAATGAAAGTCTGAAGTATGCCAGGTTTTGACCATGTTTTTCCAGATGATAAAAACACAATTTGGATGCCAAATCAAAATCTTTAGATTCGATAATTTTCTTGAATTTGTGAACCGAGATTGTTCTGAACTTACAGCTTCTCTTGATATTGTGCACCAACGGAGCGTGCCCCCCAACAGAACAGTGTTGTTGAAAGAAAACACTATCATCTCCTTGAAGTAGCCAGAGCTTTGATGTTTCACAGTTCATTACTAGCTATTTTCTATGGTGATGCTATTTTAACAGCTGCTTTTTTGATCAACAAATTGCGTACTGCGGTGCCTAATTAGGAGAGTCCCAATAGCGCGTTGTTTGGCGATTCACTAGATCTTTCTAATCTCAGATCATTCAGATGTTTATGCTACTATGCCAATACAAAGCCTCACAAGCAGAAGTTTGATTCAAGAGCATTTAAAGGGGTCTTCATTGGTTACTCCAGTGTGACTAAAGCTTATCGAATATATGATCTTGCTACACACAAGACTATTCTGTCAAGGGATGTACAATTTTATGAGCAGATCTTTCCCTACAAGGAGAATTTGACCATTTCGAGTTCATCCATCAAATCTTCAGTTCCAGTACCTTTGCCTATGTGTAATTCTTATGAGTCCTCCCCGTCTTCATAGGAAGATAAGGACTCCTCAACTGCTGATATACAAAAATCTTGTCCAAGTGCACAGAGTTCATCTGTTTTACCATCCTCTATAATATCTGATGCCTCATGCAGTCATTCTACATCTGATACTATGCAAGATCCAGCATCTCATCTCACTGAACCTTCTATGCCACAAAGACAAAGCACCCGTCCAAAAAGGTCTCTCCTCTGGCATCAAGATTATCATATGTCTGATCGTTCTGGTCTTCTCTCTCCAGCTGTAATGTGCTTGATTTCTACACTTTCCACATCAGAGACATATTCCTACTCTCAGGCCTCCGAAGACCCTTTATGGGGGTTGCTGCTATGCAATCTGTACTAGATGCACTTGAGAAAAATAATACATGGACAGTTGTTGATCTTCCTTCCAATCAACAGATGATCGGTTCTAAGTGGGTTTTCAGACTAAAACAAAACCCAGATGGATCTATCTCATGATACAAGGCTCGTATAGTGGCCAAGGGGTACAACCAAGTTGAGGGGTTACACTATACAGAAAGCTTTTCTCCAGTAGCAAAACATACAACAGCCCGTTTGCTACTTGCAGTTGTTGTTGCTAGAAAATGGTCTATTCTGCAGCTAAACATAAATAATGCCTTTCTTCATGGCAACCTAGATGAGGAGATTTATATGAAGCCACCTCCCAATTATTCTTCTGCCAAGCCAGGGCAAGCCTGCTTACTCAGGAAGTCTATTTATGGCCTTAAACAATCATCACGTATGTTGAATCAGGAGCTTACCTCTCAATTACAAAATTATGGTTTCTTGCAGAATGCTCATGATCATGGTTTATTCATCAAATCTACAGCAACTACATTCACTGTTTTACTTGTCTATGTGGACGACATATTTTTGACAGGAGATAACCTATCAGAGTTGCATGGGGTTCAAAAGTTCATGGATGTCGAATTTAGTATCAAGGCAATGGGTTCTACTAACTACTACTTAGGCCTTGAAATGATGCATTCCACTTCTAGCTTATATTTTACACAGCGTAAATATATTCTGGACATTATACATTATGGAGGTATGCAGGACTCCACCCTTGCTGCTACACCTTTGCCTCCAGGACTTAAGCTCACTGCATCAGACAACACAGAATTACTTACTGACCCCTCCTCATAAAGAAGCCTCATTGGACGTCTGTTGTATCTTAATTTTACCAGACCAGACCTTAGTTATGCAGTTCAGCAGTTTTCTCAGTTCATGCAGGCACCACGCAAATTGCATCAGCAAGCAGGCCTTCACGTAGTTAGATATCTCCATGGCTGCTCATCACTTGGCTTATACTTCCCAGCAGACAACAATCTTCAACTTATAGCTTATGCCGATGCGGATTGGGGTTCATGCTCGGACACTAGATGCTCGTTAATAGGATATTACATACAGCTAGGTGATGCTACTGTATCATGGAAGACCAAGAAGAAGACTATTGTCTCAAGATCATCTGCGAAGGCTGAATACAGAAGTCTAGCTACGACAGTGTGTGAGCTCAAATGGATCACTTATATTCTACGTGATCTTCACGTGAACATCACTTATCCAATTCCTTTACATTGTGACAACAATGCAGCGATGCATCTTGTGCTGAACCCAATCTTCCACGAGAGAACAAAACATATAGAGCTTGATTGTCACTTTATTTGCGATGAATACAAGGCAGGTTTCATACATCCTCTGTATGTGCCAACAGAACACCAGGTTGATGACCTCCTTACCAAGCAGCTACTGCTTCCAGCATTCACTCAATTATTGTACAAGATGGGCTTGGGCCTTTCCCCTCATCCATTTTGCAGGGGGAGTATTGAGAATGGGCCTGAACACGATAAGGCCCATACTCCTTAGTTACTCCATTTCATGTTGTGTAAATATATTAGGCCCATCTTCATTAGTCATGCATAAAATACACTAAATGTAAACATTTGGAACGATGAGTGAGAAAATATCCAAGTTTTACAGCACCTAATCTGAGTTCTCAAAATCTCCTGACCTTTCCTTACGAGCTACCTTCAATACAAGCAGTTGAAGCAGTTAAGTTGTTGGATTTTCGAGTTTCATCAAACCTTCTCACTCTCAACAGTCTTGTTGGCAGAGTCTGCAAACTTCCCGCACAATTCACCACTTAATTTCCCAGCCGATGAACCAACCGAGAGTTCGATCTATAGCACCCATTCCTACTCGGTCTTTTCCTTTAATTCGTTGTAGTAATACGATCTCCGACTACATCTCAATTTCTTGCACCCATTCGAAGATCAGGAAATCTCATCAGTTGCTTCCCTCCTGTTGTAGACACAATCCAGGATCCCGAGACCATTTAGAGAAACCAACATGCACTTGGAGTAAGTTCTTTCTTTTCATAATCAGCCAAAGTCCAATTTTTATGTCATATGTAACTGCCTCCAGATTGAACGATTGTTACTGAAAATTTTGTGCATTTCTACATTTCCATAGGTGCCAATTTACCTGCTGACAAATTGTGTTCTAGCACTTCCTTCTCTAGGAAAATTATGTGCGCCATATGACCATGTAAAGATAAGTCCAGCATACTTTGTACATTTTTTCCGAGCTGCACCCAAATATATATACAGCTCCATAATTGCATTGCAATGGCACAAAGGTGGAACAGGTGATCTTTTGATTCCTCAACCAGGTTGCAGAAAGAGCAAAGTGATATATCAAGAGCTATTCCTCTCAGGGCCAGATTCTTCTTGGTTGGCAGGCGCCAGTGTAGCAACCTCCAGGTAAACACACGTACTTTAAATGGCAATAAGAAATTTCATGCTTTACCAATTTCTCCATTTACGTCAAACTCAGCCCATTCAGCATACTTCAACCTTTCATACATCTTATGCACTAAGTATTTTGGTGTTGCCCACAACAATTTGTCTTGTTCTGAAGTAGCTGGTGGGATAGTCTCTTAGTAGTTAGTATAATTGCAGTATTTCAGCACTGTTGCATTGGCCATCCCATAGCCAGCACCTAGACCAATTAGAGCCATCAAAATATCCTTTAGCGGCAACTGTTCTGCCTTTATCACGAGCAACTGAATTGAGTTTGGGGTATTTCTCATCAAAACTTTTGTCCCACAGCCATTTATCCTTCAAAAATAATATTTGTGCACTAGATTCACAATCTCTCGTAGGTTGGCAGTAAACTAGGGTTCATTCATAATGGCCTTATTTAGATTTGTCCACCAAGTAGAAGGCTTAGTTATCCTTATGTCAGAGTTGAAAAACCGTCTCTGCATATTAGCTTCACCATATAAAGATTCCACCACCTCAGTCAGCAAGCAATCTTTCTTCACTAATATAGAGATAGGTACTTTGAATAGAGACATGTAGTATAGAGGAAGGCTTGAAATAACTGACTAAATAAGCACCAGCCGACCTCCAATAGAAATATATCCCTTATTCCACCCCAAAAGCTGCTTCTGCATCTTGATAAGAAGTGGTTGCATGTTTGCTTTGATCTAGGATTGGCATCCACAAGCATATCTAGATAGTGAAATTGTATGCTTTCTACTTGACATCGGAGTATTGAGGCATGTGAGACAGCCTCTGAACGCCTTAGATTTATCGGGTACAACATACTTTTATGATAATTAATCCGTAAACCCGAGGTGAGTTCAAATAAACATAAGATCCATCTGAATGTGATAGAGTCAGAGATAGATCCATCCCCTATAAGTATAGTATCATCAGCAAATTGTTGATGTAAAATATTCACACTCTTGCTGCCAACTTGATAGCCATTCATCTGCCCCGTATTTTTGAGTTTGACAATGAATTCATTCAAGCCTTCAACTGCTATGGAGAACAACAACGGTGACAAAGGATCACCCTGTCTTAGCCCACGTCCAAGCTTGAATTCACCACAAGGACTCCCATTCACTGTCACTGAAATATGCCCACTTTCAACACAACATTTAATCCATCTTTTCCACCTTTTAGTGAATCCCATTGCAGATATAAGTTCCCATAAATATTTCCAGTTGATACTATCAAAGGCATTCTCAAAATCAACCTTAAATAAGACACACTTCTTCTTCTTGGTCTTAGCCTCATGTATAATCTCATTAGCAATCATAACACTGTCAAGAATGTGACTTCCAGGAACAAAACATGTTTGGTTAGGAGCGACGAGCTTAGGCAATACCTGATCGAGTCTTGCAGATAGCACCTTAGACATAATTTTGTAAATGCAGCCAATCATAGAGATATGATGAAAATCCTGATGGATTGAGGGTTTGGGATCTTTGGAGCCAATGCAACAAGGGTTGCGTTCAGTCCATTGATTAACTTAGCTCCTGCCCAAAACTCATGCAAGAAATTCATAATGTTTGCCTTCAATAATGCCCAAAAGTACTTGATGAAACGAAAGTTATATCCATCAGGTCCTGACGCTTTCCCACTCCCACAACTTTGAACAGCAACAAGCACCTCTTCTTCTGTGATTGGCTTATCCATATCCTCAGTATCTACATCATTTAATCTTCTATCCAGATTCTAATTGATTGTAGGGGGCTATTGGATTTTCTGAATAATGCAACTTAAACTCCTTGTGGATAAACTCCTTTACAGCATGAACATCAGACACCCAATTCCCATCAATCATCAATCCCTTAACAATATTGTAGCATCTGTTATTTTTCAAGCATGCACGAAAATACTTGGTGTTTGCATCCTCCTCCTTCAACCAGTTGTTCCAAGATTTTTAAAATATTAGGCTTGATTGCATCCTGGTTAGCTTCATCAGTTTTTGTTCCTGAGATGAGATCATGGACCTATTTTTAGGGCCCGAACCCATCCCAAACTCCTTTTTTATTTTGGGATTTGGGCTTTGGGCTTGCCGGGCCTCGGGACAATCCCGAGGCCCGAAGGCCATTTGTCCACCCCTAGTCCCTGATCTCCAATCTCATCCGCATCTGCATCATTTCAGATCAGCGGCTTCCACAACAATTTAGTTTCCCTTTGTCCATTGGTATGTCAACACCATGCTCCACCACTTCCTCTCCTCTGTGGGTCTCCTTCTCCTCCGTGTTCGCCATGAAACTTTGCCTCTTGGTGCTAATAACCTGATTAATCCATGCAGGTTTAAAATTCTATCACTCCAAAATAAATTGGCCAACTACAATCCCACTTCGTCATGTTCAGTGTTCTAAAAAGCATTAGGCGGTCGTAGGGCGGGAGATGACCACCCAGCGCCCAGACCGCCTAGGCGGCCACCCAGGCTATCTAGGCGGCGCCCATCCGATTCATATTTTTTTAATTTAAAAACATAAAAAATATTTAAATATTAATAATACCTAATTAATGATTTTTCTTAAAAATAATATGAATGTTAAATTTCATGATAATAAAAAATACTAATTTTGAGTGAGCTCGACAAAATAAAATAAGTGTTTGAAAACTAGTCTTCATTTTTGTCATATTCTTCTCTAGCATAATAACCGCCTGACTCAAACTCTTCTTTATCCATCACGGGTCTCTCATTATCTGAATCAAAATCTTCATCATTTAATTCTCATATATTTCTTATGCTTCTCATAGCTCATTTCCTTCCAACTCTTGATAACTCAAGCGAAGTCATGACTCTAATTTTTCTTTATCTTCTTCTAGATGATTAGTTTCAACAATCTATTCTTGGGCCTGACATGCATCATCACTCAATAATACATCTCTCTTTTTTCTTATTGAGTATTTTCTTATTGATTAGACGAGAGTTGAATTAGACAGACTAGATTATTCAATCTTGTACTTTCTAGTCTATTCCTTTTCTTGTTTTGTTTAATAGACTAGATGACCACAATTATAGCCTTATGTTTGTTTTGTGGTTAATTATTAAGTTTGTACATGGGCTTAGGCCCATGAATAAATATTATAAGCTAAATCAAAGTATTAATTTGTTTTTTAATTTTTTCCATGATTATGCAAAAAATCGTCTGGGCGGCCTGAGCATTCGTCTAGGCGGCCTGGGTGGCCGCCTTATCGTCTTGGGTCACCCAGTCGGGTTAGGTGGCTGCCTAGGCGTGTTGGACAGCTGTCCAGGGGGGTTGGACGGCCTCCCAGGGCTGCCCAGCAAGGGCGCCCGGCCCCTGTTCGTTGCGGCCACCTAGGCACGACTTTTAGAACATAGGTCATGTGGCACCATATGATTGAATATGTTGTCCTACTATGTGTTAAAAAAACACCTAGCTACAACCCAATGTCCTGCTGACATGTGCCAATAGTGGGTTTGTAGTGGTACAAATTGAGACGGTGTATATTACTCCTTAAACCCAAAAGAAAATTGATTTCTATATTTAAATTTAGTTTATATTCTCTCACTTCCATTAATTATTTACAGTTCTTAATTTAAATTAAGAGATGATTATATAACTATATAATTTGGCACACAAATTTACAATTTTGTCTACTGTCACTATTTACAATCGAAATTGAATACACTGATGGAAAGCTAATACACATGAGGTCAAAAACTCCATTCGGTGGCAAAAATGACTCGCCCTGCCCCGGCGCCGGGCGGGTCCGGACCCGGATCTGTGGTCTCGGACCCGACCCATACATTTAAATAATATATATTTTATTAATTTAGTTTGAGTTTTTATCTAGCCATGCTTGTTTTTAAATTGGAGAAATTTTCTTGTTGAGAAATGCTACATACTCACACTAACATTACACATAATTGTGTGTGCAATAAAAATGCCAATGCATTTTTATAAGTGAAAACGATTTGACCGATAAAACTATCCGAAGATGTAGAGATCTTGTTTGGTCATCATATCTGAGCCCAACTACCTGGGATGTCAGTCGGACCGACACCGACTGTTGGCTGTTGCCACATCCTTGGAACAATCGAAAAAATCGAGAAATATGATGACTTTACAGTAGATCCTTCTACTTTCATCGTAATTTTATGTTTTCTTTTGTTTTCATATTTTCTAAAGGTGAAATTGAAGAAATGGAAGCGATGTGGATCGAATTGAGCAATTATGCGGTGGAGTTCTTCAACGATCCATCAGTGATGGAAACATTCGTCGATATATTTGTTTGCGTTGTGCCCGCGTGGGTGGCGGTGATGATCGGATTGCTCATCGGGTGGTCGTGGAAGCCCAAGTGGACAGGGTTGGTCTTTCTTGATTTCTGTTCCAAGTTCAGGTTGTTTGGACTGCTCCCCCGGGATTCGGCGCGCAGCGGTTCTGGCAAGCACTTTCGGTGTTTCCATTTGCCGTCGCCTTTGGTTTCGTTTTCGTGGGCAGAGTAGCAGCAAACTAGATGCGCCAGGGGATCCGGGGTCAACGGATTAAAAATGTTTCCCTTGTCGAGCCATTTTCCAGCTTATAAGTGCATTTCACTAATAAAAACGTAAATGCATTTTCAGGGTACACACAATTATGTATAATTTGAGTATGTGTCTGTAGCATTTCTCTTCTTGTATTAATTTTCTTTGAATATTATTCGTCATCTTTTGGGCATTTTTTCTGCCACTAACTCATAATTCAACTAGAATATGCCCGTACCTTCAAGACATGATTACGAGGACTCAATGCAACAGTAAAACAATGACATATAATATATATATATATTAGTAAGTTAGGCGAAAACAGGAAGAGGGGAGAAGATAGAAAACACCATGTTCAGACTCTGGAGTAGTTCTGTCGCTATGTTTTGGCTTTTAACCTGTTCATACTCATTATTCAAACCAAAGAGAAATTGCATAATCTTTTCTTCTTCATGTTTCTCACTGTTTCCCGGTAGAAATGGCCTCATATATCTCAACTCATCTCACAATCCTTTTAACTTGTTGAAGTATACTGTGACGTTGTCACCTCCTTGTTTCAAATTTAGAATTTTCCTCCTAACATGGAACACTATGGGCGCATTACATTGTCCCAAATGCTCTTTCAATTTAGCCCAAAGTTCTTTAGCGATGTTTGTGGTGTATTGGAAACCAGCTACCACTTCACTGTCTATCGAGTTATAAATCAAAGATGTCATCATTAAATTTGCTGCTTTCCAAACCTGATATTCTTCAGAGGATTCATTTGATGGAGGGACAAAATTCGGATCAATCAGCTGCAGCTTTCGTTTCGCTCCAAGAGTCATCCTTACTGCAAAGTTCCATGAATGGTAGTTTTTTTTCTTCAATGACACTGTAACCAGCTTCATCCCTGGCTCATCAGAATCCCTGAGTTTAGGGCAGACATATTTTCACCGTCCCGGTGGGTCGACCCGGACCCGACCCATAGTGAGACGGGACCGGATTCGATTTTGGTGTATAGGACCTGGCCCGACCCGACCCGCATCACATTATATATATTTTATTAAATTAAACCTTAGTTTATTTAGGATTTTTTATTCTCCTCCCATAATCACATCCGATCACCCAACTTGCACCGCCACAAACTCATCTCATAAAATTGTTATCTTGTCATTGATGAACAATCATCAATCATCTTTTGTTAATTGTCACCAATCACCAATTATATTATCTTGTCAAACAAGTAATTTGTTTGAGTATTTTTTTAGTCTCAAATCTCTCAAAATCAATCAAGTACAAACTCCTTTCAATATTTTTTTAGATTTTGATATTTTGCACAATTTATTCATTTTGTTCTATAGAAATATCATCTTGTTTCATTGAAGTATTCATCAATTTTCAAGTAATTTTATTCGTATTTTGCATTATTATTCATATTTTGCACTATTAAATTTATTTATATCACCAAATTGTTGATATTGTTGGTAATCATTGATAGTTTATTTATTTAGTTGTAGTGCTTTCACAAACGTGAAGCTCGACTTTTTTCGTGTGTTTAATGTGATTGAATTTATTTATTCATTAGTTGATTCAAATTTTTTGAATTTAATGATATTTTTTGTATTGTTTAACTTTATATTTGAAATGTCTGACCTAACATTACATTGGTTTATGTGGTAATTTTACATTTTTTATGTTAATTTGACTTATTTAATTATACTCATTTATGTTAGTGACACTATATTGATGATAAAGTTTTTTTTATCAGTTTTACTTCTTTTATGTTTTTTGGGGATACCCGGCTTGACCTGGAACCCACGGGTATGGATCGGGTCCGGATCCTGATCTGGGACTGTCGGGTCGGGTCTGGGGTAGTCACTACCCGACCCGACCCATTGCCAATCCTACCTGAGTTGTAGGCCTTTTGTCAATCCGCCCAAAGGAGGATTGAAGGAGAAGATAGGATTAAATTCAGTTTTCTCGATCTCCTTAGTCTTTTCGCTTCTTTCACCCATTCGTGTAGTGTGAAAACATAGACTTCGTTGTGCTAGCTAGAAAACTTGAAGATATGTTTGATGCAGTAGAAGACTCTGATAGTAGGGATTTTCTCAAGTCAAACCAGATGTTCCGATACCATGTTAAAACGAAGTGAAAGGTTTCAAGATTCTGAAAAAACGGTTGATAAAAAACCGCATGAAGGAAAAACAGACAAGAAAACAAACCACAATTAATGTAATCGATAATGATATAAGACACCCCATCAGGGCACCCCCATGGCACATCCGTTGATGTGGCGTGGTGCAAAATAAATATGAAATACAAAATTATGAATAATAAATATAAAATAATTAGTAATAAATATAAAATAATTAGTAATATTTTATATTTATATTATAAAATTTATAAAATTAAATATGTGGTTTATAGCATTTAGTCCTTGGGTTTATAACATTTACTCATCGGGTTTACTATTATTATTATTTTTATATATTTTTTATTATTTTTTATTATTTATTTTTTATTTTATTTTATTTTTTTATTTTTTATTTTTTTCGAGCCGGGGGTATCCACGAAAATAATCTCCCCATCTTATTGTGTGGTGGGGGGTATGATTGGGTACATCCTACCCTCCCCAGACCCTGCCTAAGGGTAGAATTTACTGGGTATGCTTGGTTTGGTTTGATTTTAGCATTGGGTTTATAACATTTAAATATTAGGTTTAGAATTTAGTTTGTTTTTTTAGTTTATACTATTTAGCCCTTTAGTTTATATGATACGCCGCCGTAATATTAGGTTTAGAGTTTAATTTTTTTTTTGAATTTATACCATTTAACCCTCAAGTTTATAGAATAGGATTGTAGATTTGTATTGCGACAAAGCCGTCGTAATATTAATTTCAGAATTTATATTTTTTTAGACTTTATACCATTTGTTATTACTGAAATGTCTATGGCTGCTTAAAGGAAAGTTGGGCTGCCTTTTGTCCCAACAACTTGTGAGGCACGTTACCTACCAAAAAAACTTGTGGAGGCACGTCACCAACAGAATAACAGTAGAATTCAACAAAATAATAGGTTTAAATATGCAAAAATGTTAGTTGTACTAATATTATTTTGTACAAATTACTAATATCTATTGATTATTGCAAGTACAATTCATAAATATGCAGTAGAAGACGTGGACTATGTACAGTTTGATTGATGCATGGTGGCCGTGGGTGACCCTCAAGTAGGGCACCACCCTCACACCCTCTCATATTCATAAATATGAGGCCCACACACAACAACATATGTGTGTGTGCTCCCACGAGTTAAATGTCATTTACACTCTTATACTATACATATTGATCAACTTGCACCCATGTACTTTCAAAAGAAACAATTTACCATCTTGTACTTTCATAAAAAGACTGTCCATCCCATAAATATTTTTTATCTTATTATTTTTTTTACTAATGGTCAAATTGTCCTTTATTTCTTTTAATGATCTCCTAGGTAAATTTGAGATTTTTTTTTGAGATAAAAAATAATTGAACCTACTTTCTCTCTGTTAATGATCTTCTAGGTAAACCTGAGATAAAAATAATGTTCGCTGTGAATTTGATGAGCCTACGTGGAGGGTCTTTCGGTCATTAGTAAAAAAATAATAAGATAAAAAATATTTATGGGGTAGAGTGTCTTTTTATGAAAGTATAAGGGGTAGATAGGTTCTTTTGAAAGTATAGGGGTGTAAGTTGATAAATATTTATAGTACAATGGGGTAAATGGTCTTTCACTCGTGCTCCCACATGGTGTGAGTGGAGGGTGTGGGGGTGTGCACATAGTGGGGGTGCTTATATCATTTCTCGCTGAAGACATTACAGGTTATTGTAATTCTACTATGTGAATCGGTGAAAGAACGATGGACATCTAATCGACTCCAGGTCCATTTGTGTTAGTTTTGTGTTCTAAAAGTGATCTTTTGTTGATTACTTTTATGTTATGTTTATGAATTGGATGTATATATTT
>JAOYMZ010017527.1:0-19183 GCA_025802335.1 Pinguicula primuliflora
TCTTTCGACTCTCCTGACAGGCTCGTCCACACTCTTTCTGCGTACATGTCCAAACCAGCGTAGCCTACCCTCCCTCATTTTAGCTCAATTCTGAAATTGTTATAAATTGTTTGTTTAAACAATTCAAGTGAACGGATCCATGAAAAAGTATCTTAATTTCAAACTAAATTAGCTCATTGGGACGCTTTCGCCGTACATGTTTTTTCTCTTTTGATTCACACGATATTAATTATTAGGGAGATAGTGTGTATGACGGATATTGAAAGAAATGGAGTCATGTCTTGAGAGACGAGTTGAGAAAGTTGGAGTTGAGTGCGAGAAGCCTTTTCACGCAGTGACTTGGCTGACGAAACTGAATTGTGAAGGTAAAATTGAACGGAATGTGCACCTAATGCAAGGGGATTGTTTAGTTATGAAACTCAATCGATGGCTGTGGAGGTTGGAATTCGGCAACAGAGTGGGGAGGAGTTCGACCGAAGGGGAGAGGAGTTCGACCGAAGGGGAGAAGAGTTCGACCGAAGGGGAGAAGAGTTCGACCGAAGAGGAGAAGAGTTCGACCAAAGGGAAAACGACGGTGTGCAGTGGCATGTGACTCTTCAGCATGTTAGTGTTAGAGGAAATAGTGTTTGAAGCAATATTTCCTTACATGCACTGATCTACTTCTTACTTAAACTTGTTAATCAATCTGCACTAAATAACTTGCAAGAAATGGATGTTAAAGAAATAACAGTTTAAGATTGCAGAAAACTATAAGGGTTACTCTGAGGCCTGTGAACCACAGTTTTCTTAAGACAAATTCGCCCTCTCCTCGGTGTCTTGAGATCTTGGACGTTTGTCTCACAGGAAACAACAGAGTACGAATAGCTAAACCCGGCATGGCTGTGCTATTTCGGCGAACTCGAACAATGTCTTCCTTCTATCACCAAGGACTCAAAATATAAATGGCCCAAAGAAAGCACAAAACTTGAATTCTACATTCAATGTATTTTTTGTGTGTATTTTATCAAACATGTGAGGATACTGCTTTTTATAGATGGAGAATGAATGTATCATTGTACCATTTCAAAAATGTGTACCCATTCGAAAATGTATACCCATTCAAAAATGTGTACCTCTTTGAAAATGTATTCCTCTTCACCTTCTACTATTTTAAAGAGATTACAATATATATTGTATATATATATATATATATTAATTTGAGAATAAAATTATAAATATTATATTTTATTCTTGGGTATCAATTTTCATTTACTCAAATATAATATATCATTTCATAGTATTCTTTATTCCATCAATTAGTGGAATCATTATTAAATGCATATATTTTTTTTCAACAATCCCCCACATGAATGAAATTGTTCCTAAAAATAATGACTCAAAGCTTGATGATAGATTTATGCGGACAATACCAGCATAGGATAGGTAAGTATTACCCCTTGAACCTTCTCTTGCGAAGTTGTATTAACTTTACTCACTAATCAGTAGACATGATGTCCTTAAATTGTTCTGCTGTTTGTGTAAACGAATAATACAATTAACACATATATTTTCCTAACACTATTGTGGTTCCCAAGATTTATGTTCATTTTGGCCCTGGACATATGCTTGGTTCTGCGAGAGTTTTTAGAGAATGTAGCCCCCACAATTCTCCTTCGAAGGGGTCAATCTTCTCTCTTACATAGGTGATCACTTAATTAAGAGTAACCCGCATTCCTTAGCTCAGAACACTCCCCTCGAATTTTCGAAACATAAGGATCATTAAAAGCCAAATTGCTTAACCTTTTCTGTGATCACTGTTTGACATTAGGAATGAATTATAGGTTTTTATCCCCACAATGATTTACCAAAGTTGTTACAGGTAGATTGTCCTTTTGAACCTAGATCTTGGGATCTCCGGTCAACTAGGTTGGGTTTCCTTTGCAATAACCTCATTTTTCAATAGGCTTTAAACCTATTCATTTTGATGTCTTTTCAACTTGATCTCGATTTAACCATTTGGTTAGCGGATCCACTATGTTATCATTTAACTTCACAAAGTCCATAGTGATAACTCCAGTTGAAATCAGTTGTCTAACAGAATTATGTCGATGAAGTATATGTCTCGATTTACCCTCATATAACACATTGTAGGCTTTACCAATTGTAGATTGATTATCGCAATGTATGCATATTCCCAATACCGGTTTTGGCCAATCTGGAATATCTTCCAGAAAATTGCATAACCATTCAGCCTCTTTGCTACATTTATCCAATGCCACAAACTCAGATTCTATCGTGGATCTAGTTATTACGGTCTGGTTAATTGATTTCCAAATAATCGCTTTGCCTTCAATAGTGAAAATATATCCACTAATGGCTTTGGATTCTTGTATATTAGAGATTCTTGTCAACATAGTGTGACTGACTTAATGTGATGTCATTTGACATTCTTATAATTTTAATCCCTAAAATTATATTTTCTAAATCCATATCTTTCATATCAAACCTGGAGTTCAACAAGCCTTTGATTGATTTTACCATTCGATCATTCCTGCCCATAACTAGTATGTCATCTACATATAGATAGAGGATTACATATCCTTGTTCAGTAGATTTGATGTGGACACAATTGTTATACTTATTGTTCTTGCACCAATTTGTTATCATGACATGATCAAATTTCTCGTGTCACTGATTGAGTGCTTGTTTAAGTCCATACAAAGATTTCACTAGTTTACAGACTTTCTTTTCTTGTCCAAGAGCTACATAACTCTCAGGTTATTTTATGTAGATTTCTTCATCGAGATCTCCATTAAGAAAAGCAATTTTGACATTCATTTGATGGACTTCAAAATTTCGCAATGCAACAATTGCTAAAATCAATCTTATGAATTTATTCTCGACACAGGAGAATAAGTATCAAAGTAATCATAACCTTCTCGTTACTTATATCATTTGACTACAAGTCGGACCTTATATTTATCAATTATTCCATCTGTTTTCATTTTCCGTTAGGAAACCCATTTGGAATCAAATGGTTTACATCCGGGAGGGAGGTCCATCAATTCCCAAGTATGGTTATACAGAATGGAGTCAATTTTACTTTTTATGACTTCTTTCCATAAAGGTCTCTCTGTATAATTTACAGCTTCTTTGTAAGTTCGGAGTTCCCCCTCAATCATATAGGTTAGAATATCTAGTCCAAAAGATTTTTCTATCCTTGCCCTTTTGCTACGCCTGGGGTTTTGCTGAATTTCTTCAGCTTCTTCATTTTTTCCATGACTAATGTCATCCAAAATTCTTTTCGAAGAGTTTACTTCAACTTCTTTGAATTTGTATGGAAAGACATCATCAGAGAATAATGCATTTCTTGATTCCATTATTGTGTTCTTGTGAATATCAGGATTTTGAGATTCATACACAAGAAATCGATATGCACTACTGTGATGTGCGTATCCAATGAAAATACAGTCCACTGTCTTAGGACCTATTTTCAAATTAGTGTTTTAGGAGTTGCTGGAGGGGAATGGAATGAGTTTGATAATTTAAGGTGGTTGAAGTATTTATACAAATGATATAGCGTAAATGAATAAAATACAATTTACCCCATGTGTTTTGGGTTAAAGTCACTTTACCTCCTTGTGGTTTAAAAACTGACAATTTACCTCATTGTAGTTTAAAAAAAGAGCAAATGATCTCCGCATGTATTAAACTTGTGGCTATTGAGAGTTGACGAGAAAAAATGATCAAAAAAGACGGTTTTACCAATTAATTAGTTTATTGAATTTTATTCATTTTCATTATAAAAATACTATTTAAAAATACTAAAAATTGAGTTTTTTTTTATTTTTTCATCTTAAAATTTTTTCAATTGTCAAATTATTATTTAATAATTCAAAAAATTACAAATGCTGTTTAATTCTTTTTGTGTTCTTTTGTTACTTTTCAAATATATATGAAGAATCGAATATATATTAGCATTATATAAAATATAAATATAATATAAATAATTATAGTATTAGCTGGTGCATGCTCACTGTGACGGAGGTTATTTGCTCTCTAATTAACGGAAATCAACAGTAATTTATAAAATATGTAAAAAAATACAAAATAGACAATATATAAAATAAACATTTTTAAAAAATATGTAAAAAATTATGAAAAATAAATAAACACAACCCAACATAATATACTATATACTATAGTTAAAAATATATTGAAATATAATATTTTAAATATTTTATAACCATTTAATTCTGTAATGTTTTTTTATCTATAATTATTTTAAAAATCAGTAAAAATTTCACAAAAATTATATTTTTATTTGTTTTAAATTTTTATGGTTTTATTAAATTTGTAACGGATTTTTTTTCAATTTTTTATGGATTTTTCTGTCTTTTGATGTTTTTTTATTATTTTTATAGAATTGTAATTGTTTTTTCTATTTTTGCATGGATTTTAAAGTCTTTTTTTATTTTTTTGTATATTTTTTAATGTTTAATGTTTAAATTTTAATTTTTTTCAATTTTTCAAACTTTATATTTTAGTAGTTTAATTAATTTTTAAAAAAAAATAATAAATGATATTTAGTGATAAAATAATTTTTTATTTTTTTAATTAAAGGTATCTTAATATTTTTATTGTTAATTTTAATTAAAATAAATTAAAGAAGCACGTTGACTTTATTTAAAACCCCAGAAGGATAAATTGTAGAGATGACAATGGAACGGGGCGGGGCAGAGCCGCCCCAGACCCACCCCATCACTCCAGTGGGTAGAACTGGACCTGTCCCGACCCGAAGGCGGGGATACCCGGACCCACCCCTACCCGGAAGTTTGAATACTAGCAGAATAAATGTGTGAAAAAAATTAAATATTCTATTTCTAAACACAAAACACCCATTCATTGGTGGTGAACTGATAAATCCTACGACCCATTACAGCTAGTCGTTCACGTCCGACGCAAAAAGTGTTCCTGTGCTTAGTAGGTCCCACCATAAATCATGTGAGACCCACCAAAACTGGTAGAAGACGTGGAGAAATCGCGGTAATTGGACGTGGGAAAAATCACTCCTCCTCATTGGTGAACACGTTGTAGGAAAGAAAAGACAGAGAATCGACCCACCCATTCTTTCCATACGCCACTTAGTCAATAATATGTAGACATACATGCCGCAATATTGAAGACTTGTAGGGAAAACACAATAAGTAAATAGCTAAAGTGATTCACTAACCGACCCACACACCCATTACCCAAAGCTCTATAAAGAAAAAACAAATCTGAGTCTCTCGATACAAACGCACTAGATACAAACCCAACATAAACTCTCGATATTATCACCAAATCAAGAAACAAAGAGGAAATACATAAATTTTGGTGATGAGCGTTTGGCACGGTAATTTGATGATGAGCGTTGGCGATGGGTGGGTAAAGTTTTGATGGGCAGCGTAATTAAGTTCGTATATGGAAGCAAAATCTGCTAGAACATGAATTTTCTTCAAATTGTGTGGGTCCCGAATTCGGGGCGGGTCGCAATTGTCATCCCTAGTAAATTTTCAGTTTTTAAACCAGAATGGAGTAAGTGACTTTATCCCAAATTATAAGAGTGTAAATTGCATTTTAATTAGTACAAAAATTAGTACAAAAATGTTTGGAATTACAAAAATGTATTTTACACAATTTGCACGCTTCTTGACAATTTCTGAAATCAAAATTCATTTGTCCCAAATTTTCATGTTGAGATCATTATGGAAGAATGGGTCACATCTTAATTTTGGACATCTAAATGTATCATTTGGATCAGGTTAAGAGTTTTATTTTTTTAGGATTTTAGTTTATTTTATCGGAGCAAGAGTATTGGGCAATACATTGAAACACCATACTCTGCCCATTGCTGTAGCATCTGGCCCACTATCAAAATTTTGGTCTGCTTGGCTCTAAGGAAAACAGACGTATAAGCGCGGAAATACTAAGGCTGAAACGCAAAGGAAAGTATCTAATTCAAAAGCCAATTATTTCGGAAATTTCAAAGGATGCGCATGGTGAACTATCAGCTACGCCACACATTTCGAGAACTGAAGCTGACTTAAAAACAGAAGCAAATACTACAATTCAATTAGGCAACTTGCTGGGGGTTAATCTAGATAGCTCTCACTTGAAAATATGGGTGCAGATGGGCAAAAGGGATGTTGAGGGTAGAGCTACATAGTTCTACTACAATCTAGTGGGTGTGGAGGAGATTTAAAATTGATGATGATATAGTCAATGTACAATATCTTCTGTATTAATAAAAACAAAATACTTATCTACCAAAAAGAGTTTATTTTATCGGAGAGGCACACAAAACCAATTGTTTTGATTGGAATCTAAATCATTTCGATATTAAGATTCTGAAACCAGTGATTGATTTTGGTTTCGGTAGCCGGAATTCATTAAAAACATTTATACTAAATTTTGTAAGATTTTTTTAAAACTATCATTATCAATTAAAATAATAGATGTTGTGCTAATTATAGGATAGTTGGAGCACGAATGCCACTTTCAAGGATAACCACGATGGGTCGAGGTCGGGTCGATTGCTATGTTTGTTTAGACTATGATTTTTGGGATATTTAAGTATGGTATAACAAAACTTCCGACCACATATAAGCGGCTTTTAGGATGGATGAATTCTCGATCACGTCACATAAATAAATACAACTGAATCCTTCTTCTCAAGTATCAATTAAATGTTTAGCATGCAAATGAAAAATTAGACAAGGTACAATACGAACTGCAGCACCTCACTCTCGTCATCTACTTGTAGTTTCGTTTTTCTTATCAACACGACCAATATTGCATGTCTTCGCTTAGTGTTCGAGAATATCACACTTCTGGCAGCGATTCTTGCGCTTCATTCTTGCTTCGCCCTGCGATGGAGAATGCGAAGAAATTGACCTTCCTCTCTTCTTACCAGGAACCTTTAGGGTAGAAAAAAAGGGTGCATAGATGGGAACGACATGGAGATGCACTCGCGGCGCGACATGGATCCTCGTCATGCACCCTTGTATAGTCCGGCGTCAGCGAGTTAAGACTGTGTGAACTCTTGTCGGATCCATTTGTTGTTGCAAATACATCTACACAAGGTGACTTGGCGTGAATGTTCATCACAACTTCTGTCTCATTGACGCTGAGCTGACACGCAACCAGTTCGTTAGCTTTGATCTCACCCGTTGCCACAACAAATGTTACGGACTCATATCTCGGCATAACTATGGAGCCAGCCTGCGTGCATTCTGTCACTCCCTTAGGAAGCAAAACAACTTCCAAGGTGTGTCTCGTTGAATCCTCATTCTCATGTTGATTTAAAAATCCCACAACATCGTCATTATCATGCAGGAAAAATGGTAGACTCTGCATGGTCAAACTTCCTTTTGGATTTTACTGCAAAACTAAATCTGTTGTATCTCTACTAAATATCTGGTGTAAATGCGATCTAATAAAAATGCGAACAATAGATTCTCCACGATTTGAACAGCTCTCAAACTACAATCGACACCTTTTCCTATAAGCTCAAGAAGATCCTTTACTTCATCAAGATTTACAACCTTATAAAATAAAGTCAGCTTCATTTGCAAATAATAGATAATCGAGTTACACGACCAAGCATGGTAATCACGACTAAAAAGTGTCGGGTAACCGAACGCAGGCTGCGATCTATTCTTGATCAGAAATCGACTGAATTAACCCATAGAATGAACGTTCGGATCACAGAATTGAAATTTTCATACAAAAATGCATGACCCATATCGAGAACTAAATAATCTTGTCCATAAATATGTTAGAATTCAGAATCAATCGCACCTTCTAAAATGGAACACGGATTAGATCTGCCTTATTCACGCCCCGCCTATGGATGCTCTTTGTCTCTCTCGCTCTCTTTGAATGTGTTATCAGAAAAATTGAGCCTAGAATGGGGAAGAATAGAGAAAAATATTGATTTATATTTTACGGCGACCGTGTTCCCGTGACGTTGGTTGGAATTGACGGGAATGTGTGTAATTACGTCAGTTGGCAGTTTAGTATCAGCGTTTATTATGTTAAACTATAATACATTCGATTTTTTTTTATATATTTTTAAAGATGAAGGTTATTTTTGCAATTCTTTTTTTTAAAAGTTACTTGTCCAAAACTATAATACATTCGATTCTTTTTTTTTCATAAGGTTACTTTTGTGAATGATCCATGGAACATGGCTCAATGTCCTCAAATTATAATTTTGACGAATCAAAAATTATTGTTAGATTCTTCTAGACAAACCCTAAATCCATAACAAGTTCAAGAATCATCCATTAAGAATTTGATTTCAACAACCAAATAATAAAAACAGTATACAAATTAGATACATGTTTTTTTTAGAAAAGCAAGTTTAATTTTCATTTAAATCAAAATATGGAATAAAATGCAATTTATTTCCCTGTGATTTTGGGTAAAGTCAGTTTACCCCATTATAGTTTAAAAACCGACAATTTTCCCTCATGTGGTTTAAGAAAGAGTAAATTACCCCACGTATATTTGTTTTAAATTTTTACTATTTAATTAATTTTGTAACGAACTTTTTTAAATTTTTATGAAATTTCTCTGTATTTTTATGTTTTTTTTAATTTTATAGAATTGTAATTGTTTTTTCTATTTTGTATGGATTTTTAAAGCCTTTTTATTATTTTTTATTTTTGCATATATTTAATGTTTTATATTTTAATTTTTTCAATTTTTCAGACATTATATTTTAGTAGTTTATATTAATTTAAAAAAATAATAATAAAGGATATTTAGTATAAATCAATTTTTTATTTTTATTTTTTAGTTATGGATATTTTAGTCTTTTCATTATTAATTTTAATTAAAATAAACTAAGAGGACGCGTTGACATTTTTTAAAACCACAGGAAGGTAAATTGTCAATTTTTAAACCAAAGGGGGTAAACTGACTTTTGTGAATTAAAAAAGAGCAAATTACCCCACGTATATTTGTTTTAAATTTTTACTATTTAATTAATTTTGTAACGGACTTTCTTAAATTATTATAAAATTTCTCTATATTTTTTTTTAAATTTTATAGAATTGTAATTGTTTTTTCTATTTTGTATGGATTTTTAAAGTTTTTTTATTATTTTTTATTTTTACATATTTTTAATGTTTTATATTTTATTTTTTTAATTTTTCGCACATTATATTTTAGTAGTTTATATTAATTTAAAATAATAATAATAAAGGATATTTAGTATAAATCAGAATTTTTCTTTTTTAGTTAAGGATATTTTAGTCTTTTCATTATTAATTTTAATTAAAATAAACTAGGAGGGTGCGTTGACATTTATTTAAAGTCACAGGGAGGTAAATTGTCAATTTTTAAACCAGAAGGGGTAAACCCCAAACCAAAGAGGGGTAAATTACATTTTAGTCTAGCGTAATTCTATAACATTTGAGAGCGACAAATACTTTTCACAAAATCGAATCGACAAGTTGATTCCAAATATTAGGGATGGATTATTTGAACGGTGTGCTACGTGTACCGGGCCCATTTTGTTCCGGACCCGGTACAATCAATAATAGGTTGCCACATGGCACACTCACTAGCCTATGAAAATTTTATAATTTTGGATCGTGGTAGGATTCGAACCCTCAGCTATCTCTCCCTCACTGTGCTTGTGAGGCCACCCACTACCATCTCGGCTGAATATGTCATTGTATTTAGGACAGGTACAAAACCGTCCCAGTACAAGAAACATTTTCATTATTTGAATCATTTAGAAAAACTATACCGTTGATTAAATTTAAATTTTAATATATATCACACGAAAAATTTCAGTGCCATCTATCACAGAGTAGCCCCACACACCCCGTATTAATATGTGTGGGGCCCAAGTAAAAGAAGATTACCCAGTGTGCGCACAATTTTTCATGAGCTATATCCCTCATGATTAGATTTAGTTAGATTTAGGACCAATTCTTAATTAATATGTAACCAAACAGTATATTACCGGTTATTTGATTCTCAAATCAATATCAATCCCCAATCAAATGGGGTCACATACCCACTTAAACTTAAACGTCAATGCGGAGGAGTTGATCTAGTAGTTTTAAGAGTGGCAATTGCACTTGAAGGTCATGGGTTCAAATCCCCTCATTGACATAAGTTTGTCACATATGGCTTGCAAAGTGTGGTTTACCTCTCTACCGTGATTTGCAGGCTATTGCGGTAGGACATTGATTTACTTACCTTGGTAGGGTTAGCTACGTTATAAAAAAAAATATTCACTTAAACTTCACTCATTTCACTTTCACTTAAAATTTTCATAATAAATAATTATTTTATCAAGGAAAATGGGAGCAAATTTCCTACCAAATTGTAAATAAAATTATTCCAAATTTATTTCTTGACGCATAATCAGCTTGAGGCGAAGTTTTGGTTTGTACTGGATGCCGTGCGGCCCGGCACGATTTTGGACCGTGCGGCCCGCGGTTTCGCAGTCCGGTGGACTGGGAAATCATGGCCCGAACCCGACCCAATTCGGGTCGGTTTATTTAAAAAATGTAAAAATAATAAAAAAAATTAAATTATATTAAAATTCTAAAAAATGTTGTAGAAATAAAATAAATTATTACAAAATACTTAGAATTTTTGAAAAATACATACAAATCAAATATCTTCTTCGTTAACAGGATTATTGATTTTCCTATTGTCCCGCTCCTAATCTCGGATGCAAGACAAGACTTCTACCATTTCGGGTGTCAAGCATGTTCTCATATCTGTCACAACGAGTTTGGCAGTGCTAAACGCCGACACGGATGATACGGAAGACGCTGGAATGGTTAGCAAATGTCGAGTTAAAATCAAAAGCACCTGAAACTCCATCGAACGAGAACTCCACACTTCAAGATGTCAAAATGCAACTTCTTGGGCTGAAATGTCGGAGTTTGAAGGTATTGTTATAGTTCGTTTCCAAGCACCATGATTGTCACGATTGTAATGGTCTTATCTCGTATGTCTTCGCCAGACTATCTATACCTGGTCATTTAGCATTGGGATCAAACATGTCATCTTCCGGTTGTTGAGTCTCATCGTCATCTTCTTCTTCAACACTTGGGTCTTTCCTTGTACCTAACACTTGATCATACTTATTGAACACTAGTTGCAAAGTTAGTTGAACTTCTTGAAATTTATTCTTATAATCCATCTCCACAATCGACCCACTGGAAGCAATGCCTTTTGACAAACCAATTAACTTTCTAGTAGGATCTAAAACCATAGCATAACAATATAAAGAAGAAATATCTAACCAATAATCATTGAATTTAGCAATCATAGGTTGAACAATAGAACGAAGATCTTCATCATTATAACTAGAATATAATGTTTTGACAATTTTACCAATATAAAATAAAACTTGATTAGAAGTTGGATAATATGTTTCACTTAATTCATTAGTTGCATCATAAAATGATTTTAAAAACATGAAAAATTTGATAAATAATTCTCATTCATAATCATACATAAGATCACCGGTCTGAGCGAAAATAAATGTAGAAAATAGAACTTGATATTGAATAACATCTACTAACATTTTATATGTGAAGTTCCATCTTACGAGCATATCAATATTCAATTTTTTTTGAAGCATATCATATACTTCACAGATTCTTTTAAATTCAAATATTCTATTGTTTGAAGCTCTAATCCAAATAATAAAAGACCTAACCTTTTCGGATGCGTTCGGTATCCGGATAAGTTAGTGATAAATTCATGATTCTGAGAATAATCTACTTTAATCACATGTTCGGTATCCAACAAAAAAATTTCCGGGTTGAAGGATTGAATGCTACGACTCGCCTCTAATCCTGCATTATGTGGGATTACTCAATCCCTCTAAAATAGAATGATTATACAATCCTACTTAAAAATGACTTGTTATCATTTCATTTTTAACATAATTACTTTTACCATCCTTATCTGGCATTCTCCGTCCCCGTTTTTCACCTGCATTCATCACCACCAACATTGTTCTTCTCTCCTTATATTTCAACCCGAAAATCCACAAGACCAAATACAATACACCGTGAGCTCGATCGCAGAGGACTATAACAATGTCATGAGATATCCGAGTATGATTCCAAGGGTTGCAGATACGAACAGATCTACGACGAGGTTTCCACCATGATATTCTCGTCCGATATCGAGAGGCATGATTGACGTAAGCCATGGATCAAAGGAAGGTTTTAATTTATCCATACCGCTCTGAACAATAAGATTTATAACATGACAAACACACATTTGATGAATAAGCTTAGTTATATATTGGTTCAACAAATTTGCATTCAAATTTTTATATGCAAAATTTTTAGTCGAATCATTATCTTTAGTGAAAGAAATAATTTTATCTCGAACTCCATACTCTACTAGTTTATCATCAACACCATCATATATATCATCTGCAGTTCTGCACCATGTCTAGAAAATAATTTCATATCAATTGTTTCCATTTTAATTGTCCAATTCACATCTATATAATGTGCAACTACATTCAAATATTATTCTTTAGATGTAGAACATGACCAAATATCACAAGTTAAAGTAAAAGAATAATTATTTGAGGAAAATTCAGATTTAAGCATAAAATTATGATTATTATAATATTCTATAATATTATTTCTCGTAGTGACCCTACTCAACTTATTATATACAGAATATAGTATTTTGCAAATTTTTTCAAAATTATTGTCGTTCAACAGCCTCAAGACCATTTGGCAAAGATTGATCGCATCAATGGCTATCAAAGTCGTCTGCTTGATTGGCTGATAGAGCCAAAAGGCTCTATTCTAATAAAAAATAAAAAAATGAAAAAGTCACAATTTGGCGGTCCAAACCGCGATCCAGAAAAATCCAGACCGCCAAACTGGCTTGCCTGTTTGCGGTCCGGTTTGGGACCGCCAGTTTGCGGTCCAAACCGGACCAAACCGGCGGTCCGGTCTATCTTTTTCTGCTTTAATAAATCAGCTCCGGACCCTTATGACATAATTGGAAATAATTTTTTTTGGTAATAAATGGTTGTATTAACACCCCAAAATGAATATGTACTGTGCCTTGAGATGCTAAAATTTTAGCCATCTTCATAGCAATACAACTAAATTGGAAACAAATTAAATACAGATGCTTCGATTCTGCCAAATTCCAGAACCTAAAATTAAGATAAGAACATATGATTACCGTTACTAAAATGATAAGAAAATTAGAAGAAAATGATGCACCTGAACGTGATTAGATGATAAAAAAAATGTTGGTAATACCATAGTCCAATCATATGCCACCTTGTACTTTTTCTGTCTTATTTTGTTACTGCATATAACTTCTGTCAATCATCATGCAGGTAGGTGCTATGCTCTGGCATTTGAAATTTTAAGGTTTTATTCAAATTTATATTGTTATTTACATATTATTTTTTAAAGCGTATTTATATACTATTTTTTAACTTAAAAATTTAGCACACATCAACATTATCAAAATTAACATCATTAATGAAAAATTGATACATCAATAATCAAATCCTATACGTTAATGAGGAGTTGACCTAGTGGTTCTAAGAATGACAATTGCACTCAAAGGTCATGGGTTCAGATTTCCTCTGCGACATAAGCCTATCATATATGACTTGTCTAGTGTGGCTTACCTCCCTACCATGATTTACAGGCTATTGCGGTAGAGCGTTGAATTTACCTATCCCGGTAGGGTTCTCTATATTATCAAAAAAAATCCTATGGCGTACGTATTGGACCCTCAGCGCAGCAAGGACCAGTGGCGTACGTATTGGATTTCAAATGGCGACTATATGTTAAGGCTGGCCTTTCAAATGGTGACTATATATTGCATTTCACCTATGGTGTACTTATTGGACCCTCGGCGCAGCAAGGACCAACGAATCTTGTTCTTTGCCCGTCATCATCTAGGTTCTAGAATACAGACCATCATTATGGTTGTGGCTGTTCCATTTTTTTCCTACAGTTCCAATTGCAGGTTGAAGCAGCTGGTGGCTCCGTCTCTTCCACTTTTTCATGGCAGCCTCACTTCAGCGCACCCAGGGGGGATGCCGAAGGTACAACCCCTCTCCCGCATGCATGGGGGGCGGACGGGAGGGTAGGTTTTGGGGCTTAGCCGTTGGTTTCATCATTATACAACAGTGTTCTTCAGCAAGCAACAAATTCGCAAGGCATTTTTCCGAAGATAACAGGAATGATGAATACTACGGACGAGTCATTAGGAGCTTCGGATTCCTTTGTCTAGGATCCACCCTGAACGATGACATTTTTGTACTTCTTGATTGGGGCATTGCCACTATTGTATAAAAATAATAATCAAATCCAAATGCTCATATGGGTTGACTTTATCTCCAATAATTTCTAACCCTATGGGAAAAATATAATGAAATGAGCAACATTGCCCAAATCTGCATGAGCAATGTACTTTTGATCCTCAATGAATTTATTTTTCATCAATGATAACAATTTTTATGTTGATGGTGGAATGTGGTTGTAATTTAATGTATATAAATTTTAGTAAACATATAGTATTCTAAAATCAATGTGAAATACGTAATTATTTTATTTTAAAAACGTGTACAGTATAATTCTTTTAAAAGAATTATAAAAATAGCCGAGCTGGTCTTGTGCTCAGCGCTTACATACTCAGTTTTTGGCTTGCATACACGGTATTTATTTAAGCCATCGATTTTCAAAATACGAAGGTTGTGATTTATTCACTACTTGATTTACTATTTGGTCGATGTGGACAAATTTTGGAGAGACCATTTTGTTTCAGAGAAATGTTAGGTGTACAATTTTTTCTTATACAAAATTTGTACAAACTAATACTAACCATTGGATTAAATCTAATCTCATTTAGAAAATATTTTTGAATTATCAGCACAACAATCCAATGAGTGTTATTAGTTTGTACAAATTTTATAAAAAAAGTTTGTACATCTAACTTTTTTTTTTTCAGGAATCCATTCCCACCTCAATCTTTTAGAAAAATGCTACATTGGCCTCCAAACTTTTGGCCAACAAATGGCCAGCAACTAAACGCTGCCGTTTGGGGCATGTAATATTATTTGTCCTTTTATTTTATTTGTAAAATAAAGTTTTATTTTTTAAAAAAATAAAAATTTTATTAAATGGGTTCTTCCACCAAATTGTAGCTATCGTCCTTCATCAAATTGCAGCATCTTTGGAAGGAATTCTTCCAGCACAAATTATGGGTTTTAAATGGGTTCTTATCTACCACCGAAATCTTGTTAGCTTTTAAAAATGCTGATGGCTTCTTCAATTTCTGTTCACTGGAAGCTTTTTGCCAAATCGATGGAGAGAAGTATTTCCGAAAAATTGTGGGAGAAGCTGAAGGAATCTGATCCGATCCATTATTCAGGTCTAGGTGTCTTTGAAGAAATCTGGCCCGGTCCATTATTCGGGTCTCAAGTCACCCGGTCCATATCTCGTGGGTCAACAGGCTTTGAATGAATCGAGCCCACATCTTGTGGGTCTCGTGTGGGGGGTGCACGTGCGAGATTAATTTGATAGGAATATGAGTTATCCTCATAAAAACTTTGAGTCCAATGTGATTTTGGACACATGACCTAATTACATGCCTAACCGTGTTATGATTTACTGTTTTAGTGTTTAAATCACCAGTGCACGTACCGAACACGATTAAAAGTTGGATGATGTAAATCGTTATGAGTCTAAACCTCCGGGTTTTATTATGACTCGATAGAATTGTCAACCGGATTATGTATAACATGACTTGGAGGTTGAAATTCGCTTGAAAATATTCCTCAGTTAACCTCAATCCTCGGTTTTTCGGTTTGCTAGATTGGTTTTTTCTTTGGGCCTAATCTCATCCATGTGTCTGTTTTAGTTTCGGCCCATATCTTGTTTTCTCTTCCTTGATGTGTCCCGACCAAATCATTATACAACAGCTAATTGTTTGACCCGATTTGCAGCCCATCTATACATTCATTTATTCTACATTTTTTTTACTTGTTTCGGCCCAACCCAAACTTGAGCCCATCTCCACTCATTCCCTTCCGAAGCTTCGAGACGGGGTATATATATGATACTTATCATTCTTCGACTTACTTTTACACTCTCTCTTGCATTTTCTCTCTCACGCCATTATATTTCTCTCGGCCAAACCCTATCTCTCGCACTCTTCGTTCGATTTTGGCTCTTCTATACAGATCTCTGGCCATATTCTCACCGGATCTGTGATCCTCTCCTCATTATCTCTCTTTTGAACCGATTAATCGAGGTTTTTCGAGTTGTTGTCGAGTTGTCATCTTCGAGCCCGTAACTGATGGTTGTGTTCTGCGATTGTTCTTGAGTTCTATACTCCGTTTCTGCGACGAATCTGCACTTTACAAAACAGGAGTTTCATTATTTTCTGTCTTTCTCGATTTAGAGATTTTCTATCGGATTATCTCTGTTCTTAACTGTTACTGACTACATTTCTGTGGTTTCGCAGGTTTGAGCAAGTTCCTTGTAACCTACAGATTCTAACCCACATTCTTATTTAAACCTTATTTTTCACTCATCCCAAATCGGTGTGGGACGGTTTCAACAGAAGCCCATCACAGTTTTGTGCGAGCAAACAGAAGACTGGCCATGGTCGAAGAATCCCTTTTCTTGGAGCTACAGCTTCGCGTCTGTGATAAAAGACATAGGGAGGTGAGGAAATGGTCTCGCGAAAATGGTGAATAATTCTTAGGATTTCGTGTCTAGGAACATTTCTCGGGATTTAAAATCACAGCTATCGGATAAACTGTGTATACAGATCAAAAACTAAGTATATTAGAGCTGCGCACCAGATCAGCTCCAATAAACTACTTTATTCAACTACTGCATTGGACTAATTCGAATTGGTCCCCATACTATGCCAACTCCACTTCCCACTCTCGATCACACAATATTCTCTTTTATATGGATAAACCAACTCCTCCAACCAATTCACTATAAAATTTACCATATAAAACATCTCGAACCTAAGGCTTAAAACCATACCCACAGTTGGCAGCGTTTTCCGGCAACTAAAATGAGAATCCGAGACGGCTCCCCGGTGGCCTGGGGACGTTTGATGCCGCAGTTGCTTGTGGTGCTGGCCGTTCTGGTAATGTTTGAAATGGCATCGGCTGTTTCGTACGTGTACTCCTCACCTCCACCGCCGTCTGTGCCACCTCCGCATGAGTATAAATCGCCACCACCGCCGTCGGCCACTTCGCCACCACCTTACATTTATAGGTCTCCACCACCACCATGGAATTCTCCGCCTCCACCGAATGCGTACCAATATCCTCCACCGCAGTCTCCCTCTCCGCCATCACAGTACGTGTATCAGTCTCCTCCACCGCCATCTCTGTCGCCACCACCACCATACCACTACATTTCCCCACCGCCCGAGAAGTCCCGTCCACCGCCTTATTACTACGTTTCGCCAGCGCCACCGGCGAAGTCCCCACCACCGCCTTACCACTACATTTGCCCACCGCCGCGGGAGAAGTCCCCTCCACCACCTTATTACTACGTTTCGCCAGCGCCACCGGCGAAGTCCCCACCTCTGCCTTACCACTACATTTCCCCACCGCCACCGGAGAAGTCCCCTCCACCACCTTATTATTACAACGTTTCACCACCGCCACCGGCGAAGTCATCTCCGCCGCCACCGGTAATGCCACCGCCTCTGTCGCACCACCCAATGGTCGTTGTGACCGGAAAAGTGTACTGCTACATGTGCTACAATTCGACATACCCACACAAATCACCTAACAAGAAACATCTAAAAGGTATCAACCATTTTTTTATTATATTTTCTTACGCATACTTTTTTTTTTTTGTAGTTAAATGTCAAACTCATTTTCTTACGCATAATTAGATTTTAATTTGTATAAATAAATATAATGCTCAACTACTGGCGCAATTTTTATCGGTAATTTTGCTTAATTTAAAAATTTAAATCCTTAATGCATTTTTTTTGTTTTTTAATTCTTCATGCTCAACTGGAAGTTTTATTTGATCACTCATGTATGTCGAAATTAATTTATTTATATGTTGGATTATATTATATTATGGATTATTGTTGCTTAGTTCTGTAAAATAGGATTCTAAATGCTGAATCAGAATTTCTATTTAATTGCTTATATATGTCATTTTGAGTTTGAATGAAATCCTAAACCTATAAAAAAATTGCTTATATATATCTTAACTTATTTTTTATTATGGTTTCTGTTTGTTGTAAGATTAAAATTGCAATTGCTCAACATTGTTTTTTATTAATCAGGTGCAACTGTAGAAGTGAAGTGTAAAGAAGGTGAGAATGAGATAGTGGGATATGGGAAGACAAATCAGAATGGGAAATACATTATTCCAATGGAAGGATTTGATTATAACAACAATGGAGCAAAGGCTTGCAAATCTAAACTTAACTCACCTCCAGAGGGATCTAAGTGTAGTGTTCCCACAAGCTTGCACTTTGGAGACAGAGGGCAGACTCTTAAACTCAAGTCTTCTAGCTTAGAAGAAGTTGTGCTCTATGCTACACCCCTTGCCTATGCTCCAAAAATTGCATATGAGAAATGCAAGGAGTTGAAACACATGCACAACCCCTTTCCTTACTATTATACTTCTCCCCCACCACCACCAAGTTATGTGTACAAGTCTCCACCTCCACCACATTCACCAACTTATGTTTATAAGTCTCCACCACCTCCATTGCATCAATCTCCTTATATTTATATGTCTCCACCACCACCTTCATACTCACATTTGCGTCCTTATATATTTGAATATCCACCACCTCCGTCATCCTCATCTACACCTCCGTACATCAATGAATCTCCATCACCTCCTTCACCATCGGCCTCATCTCCTTACATTTATAAGTCTCCACCTCTATCACGATCGCCTCCACCTCCTTATATCTACACATCTCCTCCTCCTCTATCTACATCACCTCCCCCTTCTTATATCAATATATCTCCACCTCCCCCATCTCCATCGCCCCCACCTCCTTATATCTATAAGTCCTCTCATCCCCCTTCACTACGGCCTCCACCACCTTACATCTACAAGTCACCTCCACCACCTTCACCATCACCCCCACCACCTTACATCTATAAGGCCCC
>JAOYMZ010017538.1:0-19181 GCA_025802335.1 Pinguicula primuliflora
AAGTCCGAGAACTCTGGATAGAAGGGCACTGGAATGTGGAAACTCTGCATTCATGTATATCCGGTTTGCAGTCTACAGACATCTTATCCATCCCTATATTCCATGGTGAACTTGACCAAATGATTTGGAAGCCGTCCCTAAGAGGGGAATTCACGATCAAATCAGCCTGGCACACGGTCTGGCAGCAACACAACCCGACTCTGAATTATAAATGGTTCTCGGATCCGGGGCTGCCAACGAAATTCAGCATTTTCATGTGGAAGGTCATGCATGATATTGTGCAGGTAGACACCAAAATTCCGACCAAGGGAATCTCCTTGGCTTCACGATGTACATGCTGCCTTGAAACAGGTCATCTCGAAACATTGGAGCACCTACTTTCATCCAGGGAACTTTCCACTGCTATCTGGAATATTTTTGATGATATTATGCAACACTCCTATATTCCGGTGAATTCAGCAGCTAGATTGGATACTTGGCTCACGGCGGGCTGCAGCAAAACACTCCAATTTGTCAGAAAAGCCCTTTTCATCTTAATCTGCCAGGAAATTTGGAAGCATCGCTGCTCTATTCGGTTTGGTTCTGCATCCTTGAACGCTTTACTTATAGTAACATCAATTATGAATCTAATGCAGGTGCTGATCGCTGCGGGAACATATTATAAGCCAAGATTGAGATTGGAGCAAGACATTCTGAAGCGACTTGGCATCTCCTTGCAAACAGCTCCACTACCCAAGACTATCTTTTTCTACTGGAAACCACCAGCTGCTCAATGTCTAAAGCTCAATATTGACGGGAGTGTCAGCAATACAACTGCAGGAATTGGAGGAGTCTTTCGTGATCCAACTGGCAGAAGTGTATTGCTTTTCTATTCAAGGATTAACAGCAACCTGGCCATAGAAGCAGAAGCAAAGGCGCTACTACATGGACTGCAAACGGCACTGTCCAATAATTTCCTGCATTTGGAAGTCGATACAGACTCTTCTATCTTGGCTCAGGCAGTCTCACAGGTTGCATTCCCTCACTGGAAGGTGCTATTCATCCTTAAACAAACTTATCAGCTCATTGGACGCTTCCAGCACTTCTCTATCTCGCATATATTTCGGGAAGCAAATCAAGTGGCTGACATACTAGCCAAAAAAGGGAGCCAACTACAACCAGGAACACAAATCATGAAGACTCATCCTACTGAATAGATATTGGAAGCGCTGCATCAAGACGCTATTCGAAAAATTCACAAAAGGATGCTAAGAGCTTTAAGATGATACACAAGCTGCGAAGACACATGAAACTCTACTTTAAATTCTGTCAAAACTGTAATTTATTTTCATTTTGGGCTTTTATCATGTACGTAAAACTTTTGGTGGAGGAAGACGGCCGCCCAATAAAATAAAATTTTAAAAAAAATTCTATCATTCGTGAGTCATCATCTGATACAGGTTACATATGTGAAAAACGACTGCTAGAATTGCTTATCTTTTGATGGGCATCTGCTTGTGAATAGGTGACATATTCTGATTGCCTCAGTGGTTAAACTTGTGGGCCGGTTTAATAAAAAGGGGACTCGATAACGTAACTGTTCTGTGCAAATTGTTTTCTTTGTTCTAAAAGAGGCGGCATTTCTGGATGGGCCGTGGGCCGTGTCAGCCAAGTAGTTGAATGTGTATAAACATTTTGGTGGCCCTTATGTGCATAATTGCTTATTTGATGATTGAGTTTGATAAATTGATAATATTTATGTGGATATTCCTACTAGGCCCTTGTGGTTCACGGTTCTTGTTTGTACAAATCTTAATTGCAGATACGGAGACACGGACTGCGAAAGGTGATAACTAAGCTTGGAGATGGGCTATACCTTATGCAGTAGAGTCGACGGTTGTCTCGTTTTGGTTATGTTATGAAATGTGTATGGACCGATACATGGAACCTTGTATGCTCGAATTATTTATAATTTTGGACCTTTTAGTTATCTTGTATTACGCGACTGGGCTCAGGTGTGGGCTTTCACCCCACATTGCCATAATGGACTCAAATTACCCGCATTAGCATTTTGGGTTCCTTACATTTGGTATCAAAGTCAGGTTCAATCGTAGTGAGGACGGTTGATCCTGAGATTGTTGTTACGCAATGAGGACGTTGCGTCTGTAATGAGGGGTGAATGTAATATCCTTTAAATGGTTGTTAATACTACTCATATCAACAAGGTACACTTACTTTTCTGAAAGCCCATCCATGAAAAACTTCAAAATTAAGCGTGCTGATCTTGGAGCAATTTTGGAATGGGTGACCTCCTGTAAAGTTTTCCAGGGTGCACACGAGTGAGTACAAAGTGTGCTGGAAGGTCATGTGTTGGTTTGTGGGGACAGTATGGGCAATTATTGGCTTGAGCATGGGTGGGTTGAGACACCCATGCTGCCATAACGACCTTGGGGAAGGCCAAGGCGTTACATCCTTGCTGCTCCTCCTCCTCGAAAGGGTCCTCAACTGCCGCAGCGCATTCTGCCGTTAAGTCCAAAGGTTCTTCGGCATTAGATTTGGTGCGCCTACCCAACACGTAAGGCGAATCTGCTCTCACCTCCAAAGGTGAACTTTGGCCGATGTCCATAGGAGCAGTAGTTTCCCCAGGGGATTTTTCGGAGGCAGTAGCTTTCCCTTTTCCCCTCGGTGTTTTGTAGCTACCCTTCTTCATCTGCAATATAAAGCATCTTTTCTTAAGCATAAGCAAAAACAAAGGGGGCTAACTTAAGCATAAGCAGTATCTTACCTACTGCAGACAACAAATGAAAATCTGACCTAACATCAAACTGCAGTATCGAATTGGGTAAAGGCGTGAGATTTACCATGAAAGAGCCTTCAAATGTTGCTGAAAAGGTTAGAATTGCGTCAGATCTTCACCAAAAAAACTAGGGTTCTTCTTTGTTGAAAGATATTTTCGCCGCCTGTGGAGATAAAAATGAGGAGAGGTGTTTTGATTCGATTATATGCATCGGTTCAGTGGAAGAGGAGTGTCATTTCCGCGTTGAGTAAATTGATAACACTCGAAATCACACCATTTAGCGGGAATGGATATAGCGCTTCGAATCAAAATGAGGGGAAAAATCGGGGATTCGAGACGTTTGACCAAATTTAATGCTTCAAATCAACATTGTAGTAAATAGTTTTGACAGTTTGATTACGGTAGTTATAGAGGGCTATAACTACCGTAATCAAATCCAATTACCTGCAGTAAACGGACCCTTATTCCACAATTATCTTTTTCCTGTAACGGGATTTGGTGCGTATACATTGATGATCTCTACTTTCACAATATCTGCCCCAGTAACTTGATACTCCAAGAAAACCCGCATCCAACCAAGTATGACTTAATCTGAAAACTGAAGAAACGATATGTGAAAAATTTTCTCCTTTTATTTCTTGCTTTGTACAATGATAATTACAAATATATATAGCACAAGTATAGACTAGGTAGTTTCCGGATTAAGGAAATCTAATCCCGAGAATCCAAAAAAAGATTTGAAATTATGTTAATTCTAAATCTTTCCTTATCCTGTACTAACACTCCCCCTCAAGTTTAGTAGTGGGATATCTAATACCCAACTTGGCTAAAACACATGGTACACTCGACCTGCAACAGCTTTTGTGAGGATCTCGACCAACTATTCCTCTGATCTTACAAAACGAAGAGTTATAATATTATTTTTCAGTTTCTCTTGACAAAGTCCTTATCAATCTCCAGATGTTTGCCCTGTCATGCTGCACTGAATTCCCTGAGATGTGTAAATCAATTGTCACATCTCAAATGACATGGTCAATCAGGTGGAAATCCCAACGCAGTCATAAGTTTCCTCAGCCATAAAATCTCAGTCACCCATCTTGCAATGCCTCGATACTCATTCTATGCACTCGACAATGCAACTACTTTCTGCTTCTTACTTCTCCAAGTCACTAAGTTCCCTCCAATGAGGGTAAAATATCCAAATGTGGATATTCGATCAGTATGGCTTCCTGCCCAGTCTCCATCAGTATAAGCTTTCATTTTTAGATGACATTTTTACATAATGTTACCCCAGTGTAATGGGTACCCTCCAAATATCTCACAATCCTCAAAGCAATAACAATATGATCTTTTTGTGGCCTATGCATGAACTAGCTCACAACTTCACGTGCATATGCAATGTCAGGTCTAGTGTGGGACCAGTAAATCAGCTTATCCACAAGGTGTTGATTCTTTATCCACATCTTCACCATCATTGGAAATCCTGAGGCTGCAATTTGGAGCCATGAGTGTGTCAACCAACTTATTTTCCAGCATACTCCTCTCAGTCAACAAGTCAAGGATGTACTTCCTATGGGAAATATGAATGCCAACACGAGATCTCATAACCTTAATATCAAGGAAGTACTTAAGCATTCCAAGATCCTTCATCTTGAACTCTCTGAACAGATTCACCTTTAACTCCTTTATCTCAGCTGTATCATCTCCTGTTATGATCATGTCATCAACATATATGATAAGAGAGGTTATACCTCTATTCCCCTTGATGAACAAAGTGTGATCAGAATTACTCTACACATAGCCATACATCCTCATCACTATAGTAAATCGTCCTTGCCAGTGGAGATTGCTGTTCCAAAATCTTTTTCTTTCTTGTTGGAAGGAAATGACAGTTAATTCCGTAGAGAGCATTTGCACAATACATGAAGGTAATACGAATGTCGCAAAAATATAGTCACATAAGTTTGACTCAGGTAGACTGGAAGCCAAGTCAATTTTCCAAACCTTTGGCAAAGTGGGGATATGTTTATGGCAATCATAATTTCTACACGATGAGTCTCTGCTATATCGTCTATCCAAAATGATAGGAAGCAGAGATTGAAGCTATTGAAAATGTCTCGGTTGCTCAAGGATTACTAGTGAATCCTCTGCGATCTTACTTTTCACGAGGATGGATGCTAAAAATCTTAGCACCATCTCCGGTCAAGGTACTTTTGTTGAGCCAGATTGCGCGATGTTTTGGCATGGATAGATTAATGATATTATCTATACTCACTTTGATTGTTGTCATGCTTTGTTTTGGTCTATGTTTGGCATGTGAGTTGGCTGGATGGCAGAAAAGAAATACAGTAGAGGATACACTGGGGGATTGGATGTTTATTGGCTGCGATTTTGGAGCTGAATTGGATCTTCAGCGTGTTTAAAGAAAACAGAGGTGAATGCTAAAAGCTTTTAGTAGTTCACCTCTGGTCAAGGTACCATATTGGCATATAAGTATCAAAATGATGTGGATCTTTTCTTTCCTTGGTTCTGTCTATGCTTTTTAATATCTTCGATGCTTGTTTGGCAGAGTGTTTGCCCAAGAACCTGGGAAAGCAAAGAAGGGCTGCAACAAGCCGCTAGGCACGATTTTGAGAGCAGGATGAAGAACTAGCAGGGAAAGTAGCTGCAGGACTTTCTTTTCTATTGATTATAGCCAAATTTAGCGAAAATTATGTAACAACAAGAGGAGAGTGGTATTTTGTAACTTCATATATTGCAGATTTCCCCCTATATGTAAAAAACATTTTTTTGGCACTAATAAAAATTTATTTTTAAAAAAATAGTAAATCGTCCAAACCAGCCTGTGAGACTGTTTAAAACCATAACCTATGAGATTGTTTAAGACCATAGGACGCCTTCTTCAATCTGCACGCCTCTCTAAGTCAAAGTCTTTGTTAAAAATCGGGTGGCCCTAGTATAGAGAGCTCCTATTAATGATCATCATGTAAGAATGCATTTTCATATCAAATTGAAATAGGGGTCACTCCCTATTAGCTGACACTAAGAACAAAACTTGAGTCGTTTCAATCTTTGCAACAGGCGAAAATGTCTCAGAGTAATCCACTCAATAGGTTTGTATGTAGCCTTTGTCTAACAATCTCGCCTTAAACCTCTCAATTGATCCATTAGCCCTTCTGTTTATAGTGTATACCCACTTGTAACCTACAACCTTCTTACCATCATGTAGTCGACATATCTCCTAGTTATGATTCTCCTCCAGGTCACTCATCTCAGTCTTCATGGCCTGCTTCCACTAAGGTATTGACATTGCCTCCTCCACGATCCTGGAAAGCTCCTCTCGATAAACGACAGTAATAAATGCCTTCGCTTACTCAGATTCTCGCCCCCTTGAATAGATTAGCCAAAGTTTATCGCTGTGAGCCTGGAATATGATCAGGTAAGTATGTATTTGCTTCAACCCCACGAGTGCTTCGAGCGGGTAGCATCTGGGTCAGTGCAGGAGTGACTGGATCAGGAGTAGAAATAGAAGCAACATCTTCTAAATCTGGAAAGATATAAATATCCCGCACAGGTACAATACAAGGGGTAGACGGATGAGATGACTCATGATAAGCAATAATAGGAGAAGAGCCGGAGCCACTAATCTCGATATTCGGAGAGGAAGACTCATTAGGGTGAAGCACGGCAATAGGTTGTGTATCAACGATGCGCGAATATGGAGTCTAATCAAGGGGGTCATATACCAAACAACTTTTCCTCTGATTCCTTGATTGGATACCCTGATAATAAAATTCTGACGAAATCACAACGAAGAGTTGTGAACATTTGTGGATATGTCCTGCATAGGATTCTTAAGCTTAAGTACCTTAGTAAGAAGATGATTCACCAAGTATGTTGTTGTGGCAATAACCTCAGGCTAAAAAGATGTAGGCGCATACAAATCAAGCATAATTGCTCTAGTGATCTCCAATAAAATCTGATTTTTCCCTCTCTTCTACTCCATTTTGCTAAGGGAAATTGGGGCAAGTAGTTTGATGAATAATGTCGTTTTAAGAGAAAAAAGGTGTTCATCGAATGATTCACAATCTCCCCACATTGTCAAAACGAAATTTTTTTAAAGATGCACAAAGTTGATTTCAAATCAACCTGTAAAAATGCAAAAAAAAATTTCAAAAAACTCAGATTTATTTTTAAAAAAAATATCCAGTACATTCTGATGCAATCATTAACAAAAAGCATAAAATATTTAAATTCTTCCCCTCCGACAATAAGTGTAATTCCCACACATCAGATTGAATCAAATCAAATGGATATTCATAATGGGATAAACTCCGAGTAAATGATGCTCTATGAGTCTTAGAACATGTACAAGAGTCACAATTAATAGGAAATCAGGAGAGTTTAGGGAATAATTTGTGGAGATACCCATTAGATGGGTGACCCAATCTCCAGTGTCATAGTCATCCCTTCCCATCACAACCACTTCGAACATTTAATGCATCGCCAATACCAACAACCTCATCCACATAATACAGCCTGACCCACTCAGTGTCGCGCCCAAGGATCTCCTACATCTGAATATCCTGCAATACACAAAATGAGGGCCACATCACCACTGTACAATTCAATTCCATAGTAACATTGCTCATGGAGAGCAATTTATGAGATAAAGAATGAACATATAAGTAGTTAGAGAGCTTGAGGGTCAGAGTATTCTCAATCATTCTGAATTCCTTAAGCGCAGCACGCTCGCCATTATCTGGCATAATATGACTTTTTCGTAAACTCTGTCTAGTAACCATATCAGCAACATCATAAATGACTGTATTAGTAGCTCCACAATTAAAAACCCATTTAGAATTTTTCACCCCACACCCCGAACAAGCATTAATAGTTGATAATGGCTTGTCAGAATCATCAAAATAACCCTAAGGAAAAAAATTGAGCTCCATTAACAATAGAGGGACATGATGTTAAATTTTCCTTTGTGTGTGTATCATTCAAAACCCTTAAGGTTTCCCCTAGCTGCAAATTTTTAATCTTCTTCTCGCCTCCAGACCTAGATTTTGCTGCACGATTCCTGTCATCTCCTTAACGACCGTGACTCCACTGACGATTTTGAGAAACAACAGGTTGCACGTCGGGCCATCACCTCCCGACGCCACCTGAGAATGAGGATTCAACGAGACACGTCTTTGAAGTTATTTTATATCCTAAGGGAGTGGCAGAATACATGCATAGTGGCTCCATGGTTATGCCGAGACATGAGTCCATGACATTAGATGTGGCAACATGCGAGACCAAAGCTAACAGACTAGTTGCACGTAAGCTCGACGTCAATGAGAAAGAAGTCATGATGAACTTCAGGCCATGTCACTTTATGTAGATGTGTTTGCAGCAGCAAATATATCCGACATAAGTTCACACAGCCTTAACTCGTCGGCACTAGACTACACAAGGGTGCATGATGAGAAAGAATGTTGTGACATACATCTTCACGTTATTCCCATCAATGCACCCCTTTTTCCTCCCCCAAAGGTTCATGGCAAAAAGGGAGGAAGGCTAATTTCTTCGCATTCTCCATCAGAAGGCGAAGCAAGCATGAAGCACAAGAATTGCTTCCATAAGTGTGATATCCTCGGACATTATGTAAAGACATGCAACAGTGGACGTATTGATAAGGAAAAGAAACTACAAGTTGATGGCAAGAGTGAGTTGTTGCAGCTCGTATCGTACTCTGTCCAATTTTTTATTTGCATGCTGAAAATTTAATTGGGACTTGAGAATAATGATTCAGTTGTACTCATTTGCATGATGTAGTCGGGAATTCATCAATCCTTGATTTTTTAACATAAGCGACACTTAGTTATAACAGTCGTAATCATGATCTATGAAATTAATGATCCAACAATCCTGTAATAAGTACAACATTTGGTGTTCTATCCACGTCTGACGCTAAGAGCGTGACTATACGTGATAAACACGGATAACGTAGTCGGGGCATAAACTATTAAACAAATAAAGCAATCGACAAAACCGCAGCACATTGTGGTTATCTCGGAAGAGACATTTGTGCTCTAACTATCCTGTAATAAGCACAACATCCGTGGTTCTATCCATGTCTTATGATAAGAGCACGACTATACGTGGTAAATACGGATAGCGCAGTCGGGTCGTAAACTATTAAACAAATACAGCAATCGACAAGATTGCGAACTATCATGGTAATCCCTGAAGAGACATTCGTGCTCCAACTATAATGTAATAAGCACAACATCCATGGTTCTATTTACGTCTGACGGTAAGAGTGCGACTATATGTGGTATACCTGAGCACCCACTAAAAACCAAAGTGCTCACACACATGTTTGTCCATTCATACTCAGTTAGTGCTGCAAGTAGAGTAATTAGAGATTTATCATAAATTTTAGTCGTACTTAAATATCCTGATTAGTGTTGTCAGAACAAGCACATCAGTCGAATAACAAGAAGCGACTATATGTGGTAAACATGAATAACGCAATCAGACCCTAAACTATTAACACTAAACAACCATAGTCCGTTAATTACTCTTAAATTCATAATTGTGGCATATATAATTCATCACTTTTATACACTTTAAATTAAGGATAATGCTGATCTAAACTGTGAGACGCATAATGTATGATTGATTCATTTCCAAGTCAAGTTGTTCTATGAAGAATGTAATGAAGTCTCTTTGTTTGCAGTCTACTTGAAAATATTATCTTCAATCCCCCAAGTGCCTGAGTATCCGCTCAAAACTAATGTATCCTCATGCATGTTTGTCCACTCATATTCACTTAGCGTGGCAAGTAGTGTAATTAGAGTTTTATCATATATTTTAGCCATTCTTGTATATCCCGAATAGCATTGTCAGAATAAGGACATCAGTCGAGTAACAAGGAGCGACTATACATGGTAAACCTGAATAACATAATCGGACCATGAACTATTAACACTAAACAACCACAATCCATTAATTACTCTTAAATTCATAATTGTGGCATATATAATTCTTGACTTTTACACAATTTAAATTTGTTCTAACGCCTATTTAAACTGCGAGACGTACAATGTATGATTGATTTGTATCCAAGTTAAGTTGCTCTTACGAGGAATGTAATAAAGTCTCTTTGTCTCTAATCTACTTGAAAATATTGTCTCCAATCCCAAATGTGTCTGAGCATCCGCTCAAAACTAATGTATCCACACGCATGTTTGTACACTCGTACTCAATTAGCGTGGCAAGTAGAGTAATTAAAATTTTGTCATATATTTGAGCCAGTCTTGAATATTCCGAATAGCTTTGTCGGAACAAGTACATTAGTCGAGTAACATGGTGCGACTATATATGGTAAACTCGGATAACGTAGTCGGAACCTAAACTATAGGAATTTTTCCAATATGCATCGCGCGACTATACGTGGTGAACCCGTATACCTCAGTCAGGTCCTAAACCATAGGAATTTTTTTCTTAATACATTAACACAGTGCGTTTTTTCATAGATTGCGCGTGTAGTCTTTTCACGATCTGCACAAAGTTGCATCTTTTCACTAAAAGAGCAAGTCTTTTCATATTCTGTTGTGATGTTGAATAGATGGATACCACGTCTACGATGCAATTATGATAATTTCAGTCCTTATAAATATATACAACAACAACAAGAAGAAACTCACTCCTCAGTCACAACATGGTTCCCTCCAGAATAAGGGACACCATCAGTTATCTTTATCCCGAAAGACAAACTAGCAACCTTTTACCAATTAATCTGCCACTTTCATAAATGAAGGGGTGCTGATGTGTCTTCCGGAATAAAGTGATATTGTGCAATTCTGCAAAAATTGAAGACATAATAGGTCAGATTATGGTGCTTGGTACTCCTACAATTAGTATTTGTTCTGCAAATCCTGTAAAGTACTATTGGTGTGTCTTTCGAGATAAAGAGAGAGCCGAGAATCTTCCCCAAAGTGGAGGAAAAGAATCTTCATAATAGTATATAGCAAATGAAGTGTCGACAGAGGGATTCGTTCGTCTTACAGTGTAGAGTAGCTTATAGTCATACGCGATGAGTAGAATAGCCTAGTCGGAACGAACACATTTCAGTCGAAACAACCGCAACCCGACATGGTTAATCAGTAGAACCATTCGTGCTCCAACTATCCGTTAATAAACGCAACATCGGTTGTTCCACCACGTGTGATGAAAAAGCACAACTATACATGTTGAACCCAGATACCGCAGTCGTCCCTAAACCATGAGGACTTTGTATGCCAATTTACGTAGCACGATGATTGGTTCTACCTCGACAAAACGTGATTACCCGGCTATAATTTACGGGCCCTAAACCTCAAATCCTTGTTCATTTCTCAAAGAGATATGTCAGACGCTGCATTAAATCAAACACTACGTATGTCTTCAAAGACTACGTCCTTTCATGCACAATGAATAAGAAACAGCTGAATACCACATCTTCGACGCAGCTAATTATCATTCAAATAGATGCAACAACAACACGAAATCTATCCTCATCCACAACATGATTGCCAACGTCACTTCCTTCTCTGGTTCTGTCCCCAACTCTGCTAGAATGAAATTAAGTGATGTTAGTGTGTCTTACGGGATAAAGAGAACCAGCATCTCTGTACAGTATATTTATAACTAACTGTTGCTTTATATTATTAATAATATTGATGAAATGATTGATATGATGTATTTTATTTTAATTTTTATTTTCTATTTACGATATTCAGTTCAACAACATTCAATCAAATCATCAAATTCGGAACCTAGATGTTCATTCGTTTCTAACACGAATTCACAAGTCGGAATTAGCACAACAGTCAGTGGGAACCATATATCTATACGTGTATGCCTACCAAAGTCAAAGCGACTGAACCAAATCATAGTGTGGACCATATGTCATTCGAGTTCACTGGGTTTGAACTAAAATAATTAATAGCATTTCTGAACCTCGTTATGATGACCATGGCGGTATCAGCGTTAAATAATGAGCGTTTTTTTTCATAATTCCTGTTCGTCGTTTCATATTCTAAGATGTTGGAATGGATTGGATTGGAAAGGACAACAATCAATTTCCGTTGAGTTCACTACGACTATACATGTATGCCTATCGAATTCACCACGACTGAACCAAAATTATACGTGTGGACCATATGGCAGTCGAGTTCACTGCGACTGTACAAGACAGACAGGTTGAGACATTCGTGAAGGTTCTATTTGACTGCTTTGGCATCATCTTCCACTATTCCATTGACGTGTTAACGCACTGCATAGGAAGTTGGTTTATGTTACCTCGAATGGCAGAGTCAGTGATGACTTTTATTTCCAAAATCAAAACAATCTATTCGTTCAGAAACCGGATAGTACATTCGTTCGGAACTCGGATAGTCGATACTAGATGACCAAATTATCAATATTCTAGATTCTTTCTATTTAATTTTCATGAATAGCTCAGATACGATTACTCTGGTGATCATGGTGGTGTATCGTTAGAGACGAGACAGACGAACCACAATGTTGATCGACATCATCTTCCCCTATTTTGTTGAAGCGTTCGCGCAAGGCAGCTATTCAGCCCAACACGTTAACTTCTATCATGCCGTGGTTGATATCACCGTGTATGGCTCGACCTCCAATTAATTTGGTCTGAAGGGCAAAGTCAGACGCAACGTCAAAGAATTCGATTGTGCTGGCCACCCGGCGAAGTTTAGAGGCAGAAGCAACAAAGTTAAGTGATAAGCTTCAAAATACGGTTGCAATTCAGGTTACATTAGTGGCATCGAGGTTATCTAGACTGAACATGTTGGAACATGTTGGGTCATGGTGTTCAATGGTTACAAAGTCAAAGGCGGCGGTCGCCGTAACACGGTCGTCGAGGGCGGCATCTAGGGCGGCATTGGATGCAAAATTGCCTGGGGTATTTTTAGCAATATTTCACAAGACGATGAGGTATGCGGCTTCGAAGGCGAAGGCGATTGCAAGGCAACGATGGCACGAAAGTCGATGAATGACACGGCAATAAGGTCGGGAGCACTCACGACAAGGACGGTAACTGAATCGATTAAAACTGTGACGGCATCCATAGTTTGAATTTTTAAACTTTAGGTTTTTCACCATCAAAGATGATACAGTAAAAAATATTCTGGCTATGGATGCGGTTAAAAGGTATTAAGAAGTTTTAGTATTTAATTCTTCTTCTTTGTTTCTTTTAATGCTTTATAAAAGAACAAAAAAAATAAATTAAAAATAAAATATAAAATTATTTTTCGAAATAGATTTTTCCCAAAGGTCATTCATTCAATTTATCCTATAAAACCAACTATATGAATTAAGGATATGGTAACAATTCGTCCCCACTACCACTATATGAATTAAGGATATGGTAACAATTCGTCAGCAACATTTGTTGCATAACTCTATGACGTTAACAAAGGAAAAATTCCCTTTGACACACAGTAATTGTAAAATTTTGGACCCTCATATCACATAGCAGATGTATACTTATCTGCTTCTCTGGAGATCATTGTTAAAATAAGACACTGGGAATACCGGAAATTTTCTACTGCAAGACTTGCCTTAGGAGCCGAACAGTCACGCTAGCCGTCAGCGATGAAGACTGTATGAAAATACACCACGCGCGGGTCGCAACCAGGATTATGGCCCGGGTCGCTGAACCGCCAATAAAAATATTTTAAAAAAACGTCCAAACACACTCAAATACAATGCAATCCCTAAACTTCTCATCAATTTTTTTTTTGACTTCTCATCAAATCATGAATATGATCGTAGACGTATTCTTGCAAGCCGACAAGGACAGAAACCATCACCTACTCCGATGATGAAAAGCTGCTGTGACATCCTATTCTCTCTGAACTCAATTGTTGTGGTAATTAAATCGAGGTTGAAGGAGGTCCTCTACAGCGAAATCCTCCCCTCCTCCTCGGCTGTTAATATACCATGCTTGCAGATGGTTTATATTGGTATGAAGTTCTTCACAGTTTGTTTTTGGTAAGTGAAGTTCTTCACAGTTTGTTTTTGGTAAGTGAAGTTCTTCACAAATGTTTAATGGATGCAGATGTTTAATGCTTGCAGAAGGTTTAGATGTTTGCAGATTTGGAGTTGTTAATTGCAGTTTCTGAGTGATTTTCCGTGCTGTTTTTTTTTTTTAAAAAAAATTGTTGTTGAGGGTCAACGGATCGGGCATGACCCAATCCGCGACCCGTGCGTATTAAACTTAAATGAAGGTTCAATGCTGGCCGTCGGATTACGTCGGATGATAATCCGACGGTCAGGAAGACAATTCGGCTTTGGCACCCATCGTCCTGGTTTAGAAAATTTCCGCTGGGAATACATAGTCTATATAGCAAAAGACTGTTGATGTAATAGTACGACACCCATAATATAATTTAGCATTGTTAGAAGTCATTTCAAAAAAAAAGAAGTCATTTCAAGGGTGTAACTGGACGTAACATGTTTAAAACTGATGGTGGTAGAAAACATGGCGGTGATTGCAAAACTTCAGCAGAGGAACTTTCCTGTGCAGCGGTGCAGTAGAGGTTGGGCTGGTTGAGCATGGTGGGAAACGCAAAAAGCTCCAATGTAGATATGGCCTGGAGGAATGAATTGCATTTTAATATACAATATAAAGTTTACATGTTTTGAATACTTTGTTAAAAGTAGATGAAAATTAGGGATAAGGTGAAATCTTAAATTATAGCACCACGTTTATAATCTCTTCAGCTTCTGTCCTCTCAAACCGTTCCACAATGCCGTTGCGCTTACAACATTTTTACCCGGTAACTGGACCTCCAAGACCTGTCGAGGTTGAAATCGTTTCAAGGGACAGAGAAATTAAAGCAATCAACTGAAAAACTTGTGTTACTCTTGATCATGATCCAAATAAAATCTTACCTCTAATACGGTACTCGCAGCACAAGGGAAAATCAAAGCTCCATTAGCAAATAAAATCTCATCCTTTTGAACACTCTGAATCTGAATCCCATTTTCGCCGCCAACTCTCGTGGTGATGATTTTAAGATCAACATCACTTTGCCTGCCGGTAATTGGACTGATCAACAATACTTTCGCCCGGGTTCCAGGCCAACCTGCAAAAGCACGGACCTAAAAGATTGTGGGTCATAAATGCATCAACAGTCAGAATCATATCTAAGTTTGAACCTTGTTGTGAAGGGTAGTAGCAGCTTCTTCATCGAAGGATAGCCATGATTCTTCCGGAGTTATCTGTGATTCGAAACATGCAACATCAGCGTGCATACATACATACATTGAAGACTACGTATAGCGTTAACAATGAGTTGAGTTATACAAGTATACGAGAGAACTAAACAACTAAAGAAATCCCTGCAGAGAGGGTTATGGTACTCTTTAGGTATCGCAGTATGAATACGTTACTGCTGTCAGTTTCAGACATAAATAAAAGAGCATATTCTATATTCTATCTGGAGATGTTCAAAGTTTGCATACTTTTGGAGCCAATGTCGCTTTAGATGCATCTTGCGCCACTGCTTTAGCTTTAGCCGAACCATCAAGTACCGACGGGAGCTCATGGATCAGTAGATCGGATCCTAACATACAAGAAAATCACTTATTCAATACATATTATCCTGTGGATAATTAATAAGCATTTCTATTGTTCAACTCTCCAACATGCAGAATTCCCAGCCTAATATGCAGTACAATGTTAAATATTCAATTAATTGTAGAATCCAGATGAATATTTAGCATATCATAAGGATGATCTACCCTATAAATTTGTAGCTACTACAACAAAAGTACAACAACGAAAAAAGTGTATATTTAGGGAAATATGATTTTGGAATTACGAGAAACTAACCAACTATACCGCATAAGGTCAAATTAAGAAAATTATAATAATAATCAAGGCCATTGCATAAAATCTCACAACAGGAACCCATATAAAGCCTTAGAAAATTGATCTAAAATACATATAAATATATAGAGAGATGACTTCTCAGTGCTCAATATTGTTGTGTTTAATTCTAATCTAAGTGATCCATCTGTCAATCTGACTGCTGGAATTATATGGCTTACTTAAAATGACTTAAATGACTCATTTAATGTGAACTGTCAAATTACCAAATGAATGACTCATATTAGAATTGAGCACATCGACTAATTATTGAACACCGTACGATTGAGCAACTGATAATCCCTCTATATACTTTTACATAAAGCATTAACATTTAAGACAATTATGGCAGAAGTCTACCAAAACTTTCTAGTGAGCGTGTTAATAAAACAATGTGCAGAATCTGTAATGATGCAGTGAGGGAGGAACGAAGATAGCCAACCTTTAGCAAACAACAATTCAAGTAACTCAGGTGCCTGGACAAAAATCACACACAGTCAGCATAATTTATTTGAATGGACAAATAAATAGGAAGAGCACCCTGACACAGCAAGTTAAACCGAGCATCACAATGCAATCTTTTCTCAAGAAGATTATTTAACGTGACCTTAAATAGGCTCGATATGTCAAGCAGAAGCCCGCACAGTTGTTAAGGCACTAGGCTAAGCCTATGAAAATCGGGTTAGCCTGGTCGCCTAAGCAACCACCCAACAATTTAAAAGATACACAAATGGGTGCAAAGTCACAAAGATAGCTTTCAAATTCATGACCAAGGTTGTAATGCTTCAACGTGTTTCAACAGAGAGCGTAGTTATGTAATGTTAAAGTAAAATGCCGATTTTGTGAACCCAAACCTCCTGATATTAGATACATACATCCGTCGTTCACCTATATGCCTGCCAGGCACCAAAACGTGTGGTTGATAGGCAGAATAAAATGATATTTTGAGTAGTAGTTCAATGAAACCCATTCTTCATACAGAACACTGCAATTTAGGCATCAACACCTTGTTCCCATGTCAAATGATCATTTGGCATGGATCCCATTAATTAAGATGTTCACACTATTCATATTCTCGGATGGATACTTTTGGGATGATAGGAATGATTAGGGAAGAAAAGTATGGTAGGAAACATTCCCAACTGCAATTCCTGATGTGCAAACGCCTTCTCATCCCCATCAGTCCATAAAGCAGAAGCGATTGACTAGGCGACCACCTCCCTAACCTCCAAGGCGGTCAACTATTCGCCACTGGGCCTCTCCCAGAAATAAGCATTTTGCCTGCCTCGCATGGGACCAAACGTAGCCTCCTGCCTAGGCGAGCATCTTAACAACTATTCTGAGCTGTAGATAATACCAGAAAAAAATTCTATGCACCTTTATTTCATCATCGATTTCCACTTTCTCAAAAGCAATGATAGGACCTGCATCCAGTTGCCGCACAGTGTATGATAATGAGACACCAGTTTCTCGTGCACCATGCTGTAATAGTATGTGTAGTTACGTAGTTATAAGGATATAAATATAGCAAAAACTTTAAGAAAACTAATCTGCTTAAGGGCTATAAACCTGCAGAGCTCTTTGAACAGGAGCAGCGCCGCGATAAAGAGGAAGCAAACTAGGGTGTATGTTGACTGTCCCTACAAGATTGTAGCAAAATCTGAGGTAGAGATAGATATCAACCTCTGACTCGAGATGTGATCATCACAGCAAAGTATCAGGCAGACCAAATAGGCATCCAAACAAATGAATTTGATTGAGAGAACATTGGAGTTATTCCTTTGAAAAAGTAAATTCTCCGAAATTCTAATGCTAGAAAACATGTATAATTTCAGGCTGTCATTCAGTATAACAACTAACAGTATAAGATTTCAGTATACTGACCCATGGATGGAATCTCAAGGAACTTTGTGGGTAAGATATTCCCATATGCAGCTGTGACGCAAAGCTCAGGCTCCAGAATTTTCAAGCTGGAAAGAAAAGATTTCTGCATGCCAGTAACCTCAAAAAATTTAATGTTTTACCTAAGAACCAGATTTGTTTTTAGCCCATTAGTTTTTCATCCTCCAGTAACATGTCAGCATAAGAAAGAGTGCTAAGGGGTAATACTTGCGTACTTCCAATAAACCTTTTGAACTTATGAACTACCTAGCTGACAATTGATAAAAGATTACACCAACTCTCCCACGTAACTTATGGGGATCTTAATTTTAGTGGACAGGGACATAAAACGGCTACATTTATCAATCCTTTGAACTTCAACGGAACAGAAATTCGACAGAGAGGGGCAAAATGCTAATAAGATATATTTACCTCACCAGCTTTCAATGGCGTGAATACCAAATCTGATGGAAAACCTCTATCCAGAGCAATCTGTGTAACTGGGGAAGGCAGCAACTTTCTACCCCTATCTCTTGCAGAGGGTGGTTGGGTGACAACTGCTGCAATCTAGATCACACAGAAGGAAGTCTAGTTGACGTTTGGACGTCCATAATATTGTAAATGAACTGAGATATTTCTCCAAAGCCTCTATTGTCTCTTACTTTCAAAAACATATATCAAATCAAACATGCGGTAATTGTCTCAAGTTTATATCTCTCTGAAAATATCTTAACTATTTGTTGACTAGTTATTTCGTTTCATTACGAGTACAAAGCGAAAAGTAAGAGTAATGGATACTTCTAAATTACTATGGGATAAAGTAAACGTGCAAAAGGATTAAATATTTTAACTCTATTATGTAGCAATGGATACTTCTAATACGTGCTTCAAGTGCAAGACTGCAACTTTTATTAAAATATTGGAGAATTACTTTATGAGAAAGAATACGCTGTATAAAATCAACACGGCTAGACATCAGAAGAGAATATTCTGCCTTCAATCAAAAGAGAAATGAGAGACAACAGATGACGAAAATAAACCAAATTCTAAGCAAAATAGATTACATACTCAAGGAAGGTCTAAGCACCTCAAATATGGAACCCGGCCCAGAGGAGACATTGAATAGATGATTAAGAACAGAGGCGGAGACCTGATTGAATCAGAATACGTGAAAAATTAATGAATATGTGCATCGTATTATTTATAGGGAGAAAAGGAAGTGCCTGAGGAGAACCCAAAAAAATGAGACGTTTCTTGTGAGAAGCGAGGGGTTGAGATGGCACTACAGCAGCGGAGGAAGGGGATGACGGGGCGGCGCTGATGCAGTAGAAACGGCGAAGCATCCCTGCAGACGATAACATCCTCGCCGGAATTCAAGAGCGGCCCAGCAATCGGTTTTTACGCACAAAAGTATCTGTTTCTTGAGAAGCAACTAAGCTCGGGCTTTTATATTAGCAATGTTAATTAATCCGTTTAATTAATTTAACCTAAAGTCCACTACCCACCTAAGCCTACCTAATCTCTATATAAGGGTACCATGACCTAAGAGATTCATTAACCTAATTCATTACTCATACGTTGAGAACCAGA
>JAOYMZ010017549.1:0-19179 GCA_025802335.1 Pinguicula primuliflora
TTTTCATAGTCACAAAAGTCTCTAGAATTGCAGTACTCTGATCCGTCAAAAGCGATGTTTTCTTTTCTGCACTTCGTTAATTTTATGTTCTGTACATTGCTGCAAGTTGGTAGAAACTGGGTTTGTGAACTTTCTAACTTTTAACCCAAGTCTATATCTGTGTAACCATTTGAGATAATTCCCTATGACTGATCTGTCCTATTGTTCTTGTTGCAAATTTATGGGTTGTTGATGATCATTTGGTTGTGATGCATTTCTGTTTGACACTAATTCTGCAGGTTCAGTTTGATAGAACCAATCAAATCATCTCCACCATCGAATTATGGCTAAAGGATCCGATCATCATCATGCAGGATAGCTGAAATATAGGTTTGATTTTGATTTTTAGAGACGATATGAAGGAAAATCAGACATGATCTGAAAATCTTGTAAATATGTAAATTTATATATTCAATTTCTGAAGAAAAAAAATAGAAGTAGTTAACCTCATTGATACGTAATGTAAAATATCCACAACCAACAGATCATGGGGTCAGAAAGATGCACACAAAGGGTGTGTTCATCGGTGGAGCAGCTTTTGGGGGAGTCTTGTAGCAAAACAAATTTGCGACTCAATGTTGCTAAATGCTGGCGATGACCCTCGTAAAGTGGAAGAATTCAATGAAGTTTCATGGTCTGTAGATCACATCCCCAGGCTATCATCACAGTTGCTAATGGTTTTGAAGAAATCGAACTTGTTCCCGTTGTAGATGTCATGCGGCGCGCAAAAGCGTATGTGTAGTTGCTTCTGTGGAAAAGTCCTTACAAATCTTGGGGTCTAACAACGTAGTTGCAGATATGATGATTAGTGAAGCTGCTAACTCAACCTATGATCTGATCCTTCTCACCGGAGAGAAATTAAGCACGGAAAGGCTAAACAAATGCAGGATAATGAAGAAATTGCTAAAGGATCAAGAATCAGCGAGTAGATTCTTGGGTGCAATCTGTTCAACTCCTGCAATTCTGCAGAAATAGGGATTGTTAAAGGATAAACGAACCACAGCTCATCCGTTTGTTATAGGGAGGCTGAATGGTGCAGTAGACATTGCCCAAGTAGTCATTGATGGCAAAGTATCACTTGTAGAGGACTTTCTTCAGCAACAAATTTCGCACTCGGTACTGTGCGCAAACTTTCCAGCCCTGCCAGTGCAAGGAGTGTGGCCACAAGATTTACACAAAATTCACACACAATTCGTCGCAGCGATTGCATGGTTTGCACGATGGGGATCGGATTTCCCATCCTTACTTCCATGGAGTATGGCGTGCTCCATTGTTTTATCTCTAGCCTTGTAAGTGTTCCACAGTTTCGATTGGATTTAGCCAATAATCCAATCTCCATGCACTTGTAGGTCTGAAGGGCCAAATTGTAGTCTGTGTTTCGAGTTTTCTAGATCTCCCATATGGTGGATTGGCAAATGCAGAACTAGGCTTGTTCTGACATACCTCGTGGCTGCTGGTCGCTGAATTCCATGATTGTTAGTGTTAAAGAAGTCAAGATCTCATAAGATCATGCTACTATTCATATACACGCAGAATGCTACTGTTCATATACACGATGAGAAGATAGCATTAAATATAGTAGATAATATTAAATATAGTAGGTCATTACACATGTCGATATATTGTAACAAAAGTGTATGAGAAACTAAGACATACAAGTTCGTCTTCATCAAGTATTGAGCCATTCTCTTCACTCTTTCTCCTCAATTCATTAGTTCTTTGTTTTCTCTTTCACTATGGGACATCCACGGAGGGTAAAGAGTTTTCTTTCAGAATATCGCTCACATTACTGTCGAATTGTGAATTGAGTCCGGCTAAGAAATTGAACAAACGATGCCCGTTTGTGAATTTGTTGAATTTCTCAATATCAACTACTGTTTCCATGAGGTTTGGTAGTCTCCTATCAATTTGTGTCTATAATGAATTGAATTGTTGGTGATGTAGTATTATTCCTCAATAGGTGTCTGACTTTGGATGATTATGTGTGCCTTTGTGAGATTTGTAGACTATCTTCCCCAGAATTGAATATACAAGCTAGGGCTTTACATAGTTATGCTGAATTTAGGCCGTGAATGAATTATTGAACCAACCTTTTGTCAATAGCCCGAGTGATCCATGAGAAAACATATCACATTGTCTCCGTGTTGCATAAGTTCCGTCCCCGAAAATTTTGGTGTCCCCAATTATGTGACCATCAAACATAATTCATGTTTGTCTAACTTGATATCAGTTGTTGCTTCTAACTGCTGTTCTTGGAAGGGTGATGAAGATGAAGAAAGATGCATTTGGATTGATTCGGAGGAATTGAGCAATCAAGGTTGACATAGTTGGATAGTCTATGATGATGATGATGATCAAGCTATGGAAAAGATAGCTGGAGCTGGTATATAATGTGGATGAATGGTATTATGTTCCAAGAAACTGTTTTGTTTCCATCAAAGAACAGATCTGTATTCAGTTTATTGCAAATACAGTGTCATCTTCAGCCAATGACTGCTAACAGGCTTTGTCTAACAGCAGGAAATGAGCAAAAGACAGAACCAAAAATGCCAGTCAGTGCATAAGCAATTGCACAGAACGGAAGGGCCTCAGGTTCCTTAGCCGACATTGCAGCTGTTCCAAGCCCGTGTGCGCTGGTAGCAAACAAACAAACAAACAAACAAACGCGTTCAGCTGATTCTGTTCAATCTTTTTTGGGTTGAAACTTGAAAGTGTTATGTTTCTCGTGTCATCTGAAACATCATCGTACCTCGATGCAGTGGCTATTCCTCGAGCTATAGGATCACGGAAGCCTAGCTTATCGAGAGTTGTCTGGACGAAATTAGCACCAACTAGACCCGTTACCACAACAACAGCTGCTGTAAGAGAGGGGTTGACACCTGAAAGGAAACACACAAGGAGTTGTTATGGTCCGAAGAAATGCAGAAAATAAGAATGCTTGCAATTGAGAGAACTGATATAAGGCCCGATTGGGTGAAATGTTGGGATGTTTGATGAAATATTGGACTGGATTTTTCATTACCCAATTGAGTGCGGACACATTATCGAGTGGTACAAAAGTGGTGCTAAAAAGGAGTGCCTTATAGCATTTTTCTGCAATTGAAATGGCAGGAGAAATGATGAGTGTCTAACCTTCAAAGAAGGATACGATGCTCAGAGCAAGTGCAACAGTTATGCATCTGGGAAGAATCGACACTGACAATGACGATTCGAGGCCAACGAGACGTCCCAGTAGAGCCGTTGAGTACAGGGAGAACACAGTGGAGAGTATCACGGAGGTGAAAATCTCTGCAGCGTGTCTCTTAACCAGCTGCAGTTTGTAATCAGAAACAAATTACTTGCACGGGATTGAAGTTCACAAGATCAGAAATGAATGCATTTTCAGTTTCTTACCTTCCTCTGCTGGAATATTGAGAAGGCAAATGACAGAATAACTGATCCAAGAAATCCCATCAGAATGTCTCCAGCTCCAGGATTTGATGAGGCCTTTGTAAGATAGTATCCTGCATATTTCAAGTTAGGCTGTCAAATATAGTAGTATAACTGCAGTATCCATGTCTTGATTGGAGCACTGATGCTACGGAACAAAGATTATGTTATAGTGCTACATTTTCTAGATTACATTCAAGTTCCCTCTGGTAACTATTTTTTGATCATTCATTACCTAGAACAGGATTAAGCCCTGCTTGTGATAGTTGACCGTAGGCGAAAGCTGCCGCAACTGCAGATAATGCGCAACAAATAATAGGATGGAAGATCTTCTTCACATCCGATGGTAGACTGAGACAAACAAAACAATATCCGGAGATGCAAAACCATGGAAGCCATTTCTTGAGAAACTTTTTAAGGGTATTTCGATTCGATTACCCGGAGCCAACAATGTAGCCTAGAACCGTTGAAGCCAGGAGGAAAGGGGAGCACGTGCGTGCATTCGATCCAAGTATAGTCGGATAAAGCAGCGCCGAAACAAATGAAATGATGAATATGGCACTCCAACACCACACTTCAGTTGAGGAGAAGGGAGAGGGCTTAAGCATTGGTTCAGCAGGTATCATTTCAGTGTTCACCAATTTCCTTACTGCTATAGCTGTAGAACCAGCTACAGTAGCTGAACACAGCCAACCTATAACTGCAGAAGGAAACAATCATCACAAAGGATGAAAAATCTTTAAGTGCCGAATGTTAGGTAACGAATAAATAAGTGTTGGATCACAGTCTGGACGGTCATGATTAGAATTCGGTACCTAGCTCATTTATTCAGCACCTAACATAAGTTTACTCCACAAAGGATACCATGTTGCTGGATTTTTTCAATGTAGGCAACTTTGTACCTATAATGAAGAGGATCTTAAGTCCAGACGCAGCTGGAATATCTTTGACAGCAAGAGGAAGAACCACCAGAGACGGTACGTAGAACAATGGGAGCCATCTCTGAATGAAGAGAAGCCCCGGTTGGAAGAAGCTAACCAAACCGGCCGCAGCTGCCGGGATAATGGAATCAAGAACCATCAAAACCGTAAATATACAGAACATTCCACACAGAGCACTTGGAAATTTAATGGAGGCAGCTACAAAGGCATTCTTCAAGAACTTATCCGCGGCAAGGATGATTCCCAAGGAAACTGCCAAATGCAGCAGTTTTACGACCTAAACAGAGTACCATTCTCAGAATTCGTTCAAGAATCTCAAATGGATCTTAGATCAGATGCACGCAATCATACCCCTAACTAGGATGGGTCGGGTATAGTCTCAAATGGGACATCAGTTGCCTCAAATTTTTGTGTATAGTCTTACCGGTTTCTGATTCTGAAGGTCTGTTCCACTGAAACCGCTTTCTGAGCTCGTTGATTTCACAGCAATCCGCCTCTTTAAATTCGTTTTCTGAGGATCAACGACCAAGAACCTGCATGTTGGTCTGAGAACAGTGCATGCTCGTGAGACCATTAGTTCTAACTTGTTCTTCCTCGTTTCAGCGCAAATGGGATCTGATAACAACGTATTTGTGGAGAATTTCGCCCCTTTCTTTCCTGCATTGGAAAGAGGGGTTATTGAGAAATGGCATTTTGGATGGAAGATATGGTTGAAAGTTTGTGAAATCACACAGGGTGCCGCCATGGAAGCAGAGTAAGGTAAGAGAAGTATACGGGGAGGAAAGCAGAGACATTTTCTTGAGGTGTGAGCGGTTGAAAATCGTGTGGACCTGAGAAGCCATTGGAAACCAAGAAGATGAGCTTGCAATCTATAGAAAATCCAATCTATTATATCCAATGATGCAGGGAAGTTCATGTAAACGCTCGTGGTAAAATAGGAAATAAATCAATTATTTATGTGATGATAATGTCACAATAGTCTACAATTGTTTTAGTTTTATTGCAAACTTTACTACAAAACTGTTTTTGGCTTTTGAAAAAAACTTTAAAAAAAAAGTGTTTTTATAAAGAAGTTATAAAGTGTTTGCAGTGGAGGCTTTACTGTGACAAAAGCTAAAAAAAGTATGATAAAATGGATATAATACGAGATTTTTTTTAAGTATTTTGATATTATCGATTTGTATATAGATAAAATTATCTTAAAAATGAATTTTTAAATATTTACAAAATTGATTCCGTCTTAAGCCTCCCAGAAGCTACTCCAATGTTTTGGCTTTTGGGCTTTTGGGAGTTTTTCCACTGCCAAAAGTCAAAATTGCAAACAATATAAAAGGGATTTCTGCGATTGAAAAGCCAAAAGCTGCTTTTGAGAAGAATTTACAAACAGGATCTTAGTGAGACTAATAATCTATCGTGTAATTGTCCACATAAATAATTTCCTTTTGAGTTAATAATATAATTATTTTTTTTTTATTATTAATTTGGTATAATGACCGATAAGGCTCCATCGCTGTTGTTGATCACTAGGAATGTTGTCGGCTCTCAATCTATTGGCATAAGCTAGATGTATAAATTCTCCTGTTAGCTCCAGACTTCATCTAATCATCCTTTACCTCTACAAAATTCATCAAAAATCTAACCCTCCACCGAACTTCAAACTTGTCAAAACACAATTTTTTAAGTTTTCTCTTTAATACTTACACGCTTTTTAAAATTTTTATTTGAGCAACTAAAAATGAGGGTTGTTGTAAACTAGAGTCTAAACTATTAACAATGTGGTTATGTGGGTAAAATGAAATGTAGGTGAAAATATAGGGTACAAACTTTTTTTTTGGGTAAGTGAGGATTTTATTACTATAGCGGTACAAATTTACAAGTATTGGCTTGTCAACATATAGGCATACAGATCTCTACACCATTCATCAAATTCTATGCACATCTCAATTTTCTTGTGTGCTCTTAACTGCAGCCAGGTCTTCAATTTAATCTGCTCCAAATCTACAATCGTGGGAGTCTGGATTTGTTGAAATATCAGTCTGTTCCTCTTACTCCAAATGATCCAGGTGACTGTTTGCCACAGCAGGTTCCAGAAATCCCTCGTCCACAATTTCTGTGGGAGTGTTTGGCTCAGTGCTGGGAGCAGGGCTGTATTTTTCGGTAAATCGCAGGGGAACGCTAGCCAGTTGAAGCAGGCAACCCATAATTGCTGCACTTCAGGACATAGCACGAACAAGTGATCGACTAATTAAGGAGCAAGCTGGCAGAATGGGCACATCAGATTACCGATTTGTACTCCTCGTCTCGATAGATTATCTCGCATGGGCAGCCGATTTTGGAGGGGTTTCCAGCAAAAGGCGGAGATTTTTGAAGGTACATTACTGTGCCAAACCGAAGCAGCATTCCGGTCAGGTTGAGCGATCTGCCACTCGTTTGTCATTAGTGTCTGATAAATTGCTGATGTTTTGTACTATTGGCCATTGCCATCTCTCCATTCCCAGTTATCTGGCGCATTATCAGGTTGGGGGGCCGAATCCAGGAGGGTAAGTAGATCACCAAGCTGCTGGAATTCATTATGGTCAAGTATGTGCTCCCACTGCCAAATCCAACTCCAGGTATGAGTAAACTGCCCCTTCTCATTTACTCTGCTGTATTTATCAGTGGTTGCCTCATATAGTTCAGGGAATAGGGTAGTAAAAGACTGATTCCCTATCCAGATATCAAGCCAAAATCTTGTCCGCGCCCCATTTCCAATTCTCCTTCTTAGTCTAGATGTAAACCATTCTCTGTTCATCACTACTTGTTGTAGGTCCTTCCACCAGATAGATTTTTTCTGTCCATTCTGTGTGTGGTTGCCCAGGCTACCAGAATTGAACTGTCCACATTTAGAAGTCAGTACTTCGAACCATAGTTGGTCATCATTAGTCAGAAGTCGAACTCCCCATTTTCCAAGTAAGGCCTCATTGAATTGTCTCAAAGATTTCACACCCAATCCTCCATCCTCCATTCTGCAGCACACTTTGCTCCATTTCACCCAGGATATTTTCCTAGGACCATCACATTCTTCTCCCCACAGAAACTTTCTCATAATCCTGGTCATTCGCTTGAGAACATTCATAGGAGCTTTATAAATAAAGAGGTAATAGAGTGGTATAGAGGTTAGAACAGCCTTAATGAGAGTCATTCTCCCTCCCAACGACAAATACTTCTTATCCCGTCCTCCCAGTCTTTTTTTCCAATGTTTGGAACACTGTCTGCCATGTTCTTTTGAGCCTCTGGTTCACACCTATCTGGACCCCCAGGTACGTGAACGGTATGGCATCAAGCTTGCAGTTAAGAATGGCTGCTTGTGTTGCACTGTAGGTGGCTTCCATGCGTACTGTAAAAATCCTGCTCTTCACATAATTTATCTTGAGGCCAGAAATAATTTCAAAGGTTCTTAGCAGTCTTTTAAGGACAAGAATATCATCCATCGAGCCATTCGTAAATAGGATTGTGCCGTCTGCAAATTGTTGATGAGTTAGAGAGAAATCCTCATCAATTTTGTATCCTTGTAGCTGATTTTGGTCCTTTGCCTTGGACAGAAGTTCATGCAGACCTGTTGCAGCAATAGCAAACAGTAATGGAGATAGGGCATCACCTTGTCGTATATCCCTGCCCATTTTATATTCCCCACACGAGCTGCCATTTATGATTATCGACATGTGAGCAATCTCTATACACTCCTTCATCCATCCAATCCATTGATCACAAAATCCAAAGGCCTTCATGAGCTCCCAAAGATAAGGCCATGAAACACTATCAAACGCCTTCTGAAAATCCAGTTTAATTAATGAGCATTGCTTCTTTTGTGCTTTAGCATCCTGCAATATTTCACTCGTTAGCAGCACACTATCCAGAATATGACGTTTAGGGATAAAACCTGTTTGAGTTTGAGGGATGATTCGTGATAGAACCAATCTCAGTCTGCGAGCCAACAATTTGCTCAATATCTTGTAGACTGCTCCCACCATTGATATAGGACGAAAGTCGTTCATACTCTGAGGGGATGACTTCTTAGGAGTTAGAGCCACCAGTGTAGAGTTCAGTCCTTTGACTAGCCTTGCAAAGCGCCAAAATTCATTCAGAAAATCCAGGAAGTCCGATTTTAGGATGCTCCAGAAATGTTTTATAAATTTAAAGTTTAGGCCATCAGCCCCACGGCTCTTGTTGCTTCCACACGATTGAACTACTGCTGTCACTTCTGCATCAGTGAAGGGGGCCGCTAGAAACTCATTCTCAGTTGCAGTCACTTTCTCCAAGATGTTCCAGTTCATTCGTGTAGGAGGGGAGCCATCTTGTTCAAAGTGCCTAGCATAGCAGTCATGTAAGTGTTGCTTGACAGTAGCAACATCAGTTTCCCATGTCCGATTAATTATCATTCCATGGATTGTGTTTCTAGCTCGATTCTTCTTGACACAGGCGTGAAAAAAACTAGTGTTTGCATCTCCTTCTCTAATCCATTTGATTCTAGCTTTTTGAAATGTCAAGCTGCTCATCATGTGCGATAATTTCTTCAACTCCATAACTGCCTCTTTCCTTTCCTTTCTCTCATCATCTGATAAATCAGTCACTGCCATTTTTCGATCCAGATCATTCATCTTTGTCTCCACTTCTTTTATCTTGAGGTTCAATTCACCAAACGTCTCACGGTTCCATGATTTCAGCATCCCCTTCAACTGTTTCAAGCATTCAAAACCTTTTGTCCCAGTGGCGTGTGTCTGCATCCAAGCATCCTTCACAAATTGTTCATATTCCGGATGTAAAAACCAGGAATCTAGAACTTTAAAAGGTTTGGGATCCCAGTTTTTCACATCATTTAACAACACAAGGGGGCAATGGTCAGAGTGTCTTCTGTCAAGAGCCGTTTGAGTCAGTTGAGGCCAAGTGTTTAGAATCCCTTCGGAAACTAGAAATCTGTCTAGCCTACTTGCACTTAATCCACCCAGCTGAAACCATGTAAATGAGCGCAGCTGTAATGGCAAATCAATGAGATCAATATCATTTTGGAACCTGTCAAACTCCTCCAACTCCCTGCTCACCGGTTAAGAGCTACCTTTCCTTTCTGCCACATTTCTTACGGCATTAAAGTCTCCGCATATGAGCCAATTGTCAAATGGATAGAGGCGCATCCTCTGTAGAATTTTACGCCATTGTCTCCTCCTTCCTTCAAAAATACATGGAGCATATATATTCATGATTCTCAGATCCATCGCAGTGTTATCATACTGCCATCTCCCTGCCACCTCCATTAAACCTTCGGCTTGCCATCTAGATGCAAAGGTGAAGTGCTCAGTTTTCCACGCACAAATGAGACCACCTGATCTTCCTTGGGAAGGTTGGAACTCAAAATCAATGTTACCACTACCCCAAATCTTTGCCCCAAGTCTATTATCCACTCTCGTCAGTTTAGTTTCTTGTATACAAACCATAGAGATATCATAGTTTCTCACCACATCAGCAATATCCTTTTTCTTTTGATCTCCACCCAAACCTCTGATTACAACGCGAATGCACCACAAGAACTCCTTAGCTTTAAGATGGGTTGGCTTGCCTATCTCTGTTTTCCATTTCCATGAGCGTAGAGACATGAGTGTCATCCATCTCAATGCCCACACTTCGGGGCACTTCAACTGTTTTTCTAGCTTCCTGTAAAATTTCTTCTTGAGTTTCAGGGACAAATTCCATCAGTATAGGAGCTGCAAGTGATGTTCCTGCCGGATTTTCTCTTTCCTTAGCAGCACGCTTATGTCTCATAATTTGTACTCTTCTGGTTCTGCAGTTCCGCGCATTGATTTTCTTTATCAAATAGCTCGTGCTGCATGGATACAAACTAGTATATGGTTGTGTACCTCTGGATCTTTGATCCACTCATCATTGACCGACCACATTTACACCGACCCATAGGTGGTTGTTCTTGATGGTTGATCACTGTCTCCCCATCTTCGCATAATAGGTTGATTGGGTTTTTATTAGCATCGTTTCCTTTGCCCAATGGAGAGTTGGAAGGAGACCTAAAGAGGTCATTCAATGCATAGATCTCATCATTCATTGCCATCAGGGATCCATTTGCTTTCAGAGAAGATACATTTCTGGTGGATGGACTGATCCTTTCTGTGCAAGACTCAATTGTGTTATGTGTAGCCTGTTTCTCCCCTTCTTCCGTTATCTCAACCTCATATATTCTAGAGTCAATGACCAGATGGCGAACTCCAGTAAGTGATGTTCTCCGTGTTGAACTGATACACAACTGGCAATATCGCAGGTCTTGATGATTTTTAGTTTTCTCATCAACGATAATAAGCTCCCCTAGCTGATTTTTAGTTTTCTCATCAATGATTTTTAGTTTCCTCAATTGCAGAAGCTTTTTTACATTGTTTGCGAGTTTGGCTTCTGGCGGTGGACTAATGGTGGAAAAACTCCCAAAAGCCTAAAAGTCAAAAGTTCCTTTGAAGTTGCTATTGGGAGGCTTAAGTCGATGACAATTTTGTAATTATTTCAAAATTGCATAAGCTTTTTCAATCGCAGAAGCTTTTTTACACTATTTGCGAGTTTGGCTTCTGGCGGTGGACTGATGGCGGAAAAGCCCCCAAAAGCCTAAAAGTCAAAAGTTCCCTTGAAGTTGCTTTTGGGAGGCTTAAGCCGATGATAATTTTGTAATTATTTCAATTTTTTTTAAGATAATTTTGTTTATATACATAATACCAAAATACCAAAAAATTTCTCCGTATTATATTTAATTTGCCACACTATTTTTTTAACTTTTGCTACAGTAAAATTCTAAATGCAAACACGTTATAATTTCTTTATAAAATCATCTTTTTTTTAAAGTCCTCCCAGGTAAAAACAGCTATTGCAAATATACCCTTAGTTTGATTATAATTAAGAGCAATGCTACTTGTACACATTTTATTGACACCATTTATTGATATTGTGATGTGTCAACCATCACAACCATATGTTGTATTATTATTATTTTTTAATTGTAGTTGTGATTGTTGCCACATCACAATTCAAAAATGTGCGTACAAATAACATTTTACTATAATTAATCAACAAAAATCGTGTCTTTGGGGGTCCTCAAATCGATATCTATAATCATTTGCGTTGGGGCAGGTAAAATTATTCTTAGGCCGGAGGCAAAGCTTCAATTTCAGCATTAAAATGGCATAGGCTGGTTGCAAGGCTTCGATTCAATACCCTAAAGCATGATTAGTAAAAAAAAATTAGTATAAATCAGGTTTAAATTTATAATAATCTCTACACCATCCAGAAACAAATAGCAATGCCGTCGTTCCCCTCGTCTCTCGTCTTCTTTGTAGTGTTTGTGTACGTGGTATACAAATGTTACCAGATTCTCAGAGCAAAACTCGAGAGCTCCACCCCTGTGAAGTGGCCACTTCTCGGCATGATCCCCGGAATGATCTACAACCTGCCGCGTATCCACCAATTTATCACGGAGGTGCTCTGTTCCAACGGCGGAACATTTTTCGTCAAAGGGCCTACATTCTCCGGAGTCGACATGATCATCACCGCCGATCCGGCGAATGTCCATTACATTCTCACCAAGAACTTCCAAAATTTCCCCAAAGGCCCTGAATTCAAGAAGATATTTGATATACTTGGAGAGGGTATCTTCACCGCCGACGAAGAATCATGGGAGAAACAGAGGAGAGCTGCAAAATCATTTATTAACAACACGGATTTCCAGCAATTCTCCGCCATTACGACGTGGAACAAGGTGGAAACAGGGTTGATACTTATTCTGAAATCAGCTTACGAAACAGGGGAGGTTGTGGATTTGCAGGAGCTCTTTCAGCGACTGGCATATGATTGTACTTGTCTCGTGGTTTTAGGACACGATCCGGGTTCGTTGTCTAAAGATTTGCCACATATACCTTCAGAGAAGGCGTTTGCAGATGCAGAGGAAGCACTATTGTACAGACATCTTGTTCCCGAATTTATATGGCAGACCCAGAAATGGCTGCAGATTGGAACAGAGAAAAAGCTGAGCAGGGCGAAAGAAACACTACATGGATTCGTGTGGAAATGTATTTCCGAAGCAGATGAGAAGAAGAATGGGGAATCTTACGACATCTTGTCCTGTTACAACAGGGCAGTTGCTGAAAATCCTGATGCTATCAACATTCCAAAGGAGATCTGGAAAGATGCTTCCTTGAGTTTACTCAGTGCTGGGAAAGACACCATCAGCGCAGCTCTCACATGGTTCTTATGGCTACTCACACAGAATCCGGAGCAGGAAGAAATGATCAGAAGAGAGATTGCTCAAAACTCAGGTGAGGAAGTTCCATGTCCAATATTTTTTAGTGTTAAAGTCCATTATTAGAAAATGGGTCATTATAGAAATGTGGTACAACCCATTAATCGAGTTTCGAACCGGTTTGGCTCACATCTCGAGAGTCAACGGGCTGTCCGGTCCACATCTTATTGGTCAACGCACTTTGAATAAATCGAGCCTCACATAATGCAGGTCTAGTGTGGGTAGGTGCACGTGCGAGATTAATTTGGAAGGAATGTGGGTTATTCTCATAAAAACCCTAAGCTCAAGGTTATTCGATTTTAACCAACATTCCTATTTAAACCTCTTTACTCCTACTTCCACAACTGGTGTGGGACAGTTTCAACACTTCCCCCCAAGTCCGACTAGGCAAGTCCTGTCGGACTTGAACACTTACACCGTATAAACGCAGCGGAACCTACTCTGATACCATGAAGAAATCTGGCCCTACCCACAATCTTGAGGGTCAACGAGTCAACTTACCCATATTCTCGTGGGTCAACGGGCTTTGAATAAATCGAGTCCCACATAATGCGGGTCTCGTGTGTGTGAATGCACGTGCGGGATTAATTTGGTAGAAATGTGGGTTATCCTCATAAAAATCCTGAGACCAAGGTTATTTGATTTTAATCCACATTCTTATTTAAACCTCTTTACTCCTACTTCCACAACCAGTGTGAGACAGTTTCAACAATCATGTGTGCGCAAGTATGGGTAAGTGCAATTTATAAGGAAGATCTAAGTTAATTTGAATAGAATCTTATAAAGTGATAAATTGTAGCATTATATTTACTTATAATTTATTTTGTAATTATTTATGAAATACTTGTGGGATAATATTCCAACAAGTCAATACACCGAAATATTGAGTTTTTGATATATTCTAATTTAAACTAAAGGTTTACGATTTTTATTTCTTTCATCAGTAGGCGGTGATGTGGCGTGGAGGTTTTCTAGCATGGAGGAGTTGAAGAAGCTCGTTTACCTTCATGGCGCTCTGTGCGAGACACTCCGCCTATATCCACCCGTGGGGTTGCAACACAAAGCACCGTTGACGGTGGATATTCTCCCGAGCGGGCATCGTGTGAAACAAAATGTGAAGACTGTCCTGTCGTTTTATTCCATGGGGAGGATGGAGTCGATATGGGGGAAAGATTGTTTGGAGTTCAAACCGGAGAGATGGATTTCCCGTGATGGGGTGTCCAAAGTCCAGCCGTCTTTCAAGTTTCCAGCATTCAACGCAGGGCCGAGGAGTTGCATTGGGAAGGACATTTCATTCGTCCAGATGAAGATCGTGGCTGCCGCCATCTTGTGCCGGTTCACGATTCGGGTGGCAGAAGGACATCATGTGGCTCCCAAGGCATCAGTTGTACTTCATATGAAGCATGGACTCAAGGTGAGGGTTGAAAAACTTGGATAAGAAAATATGGTGATAAGAAACTAAGGTTTATCATGAAAATGGCTGGAATCCCTTGCATAATATTTATGAAATAAAATGTTATTGAAGTTGATTTGGTATGTTGTTGTTTTTCTTTGTTACATGGTCATGGTATCTGCTGTTTTTTCTTCTTGCGAGCAACGATCATATGGCCGGCAGTGATACCCATCCATACGGTTGGATATTGAATCATTATATATAATTAGAATATTGCTCGTGACTGAAGTCACTGTTACGTAAAATTACCCGTGTTTGAAGTTAATATCACCGTTAAAATGAATCCACACGTGATGCAGGAGGAATTATTAAAAAACAATTAAATTATACATATGTCGATACTATATGAAGTCGCATGTCATATAAAAGGGGACGATGCCTCTGATAATTATGACGACCTCCGTTTCGGAACACGATGAGTGAGTCGAAGGATAGATTCAATTTTGTTAAGAAGCAAGAGAGAATAAAAAGAAAAAAAATAATAATAAAAAACCAAAACAAAAAAAACGGACGCAACACAAAAAAAAAATTGAAAAGCCTTCGATATAAAAGCAATTAATAGAAAGAGGCCATGTTTAGTCACAATTAAAGCGGGTTGCGTTTTGTTTGTGAGAGGAGACACTTTTATATATGTATGTATTTGTATTAAAAAACGTTGTACGTACTTTTTATCATGCATTTCGGACATTTAATTCCACGTAGCACTCAAGTTGTGTGTTTTGAGAAGGAATTTTAGAATCCAACAGTCGTTTAACATCACAAAACATAGTGCAGGAGGGATTTTGCAGAATTCTTGTTATATGTCCTCTTAGATTGTTGGGCTAGAAGCAAATGTCTGACCATGTATATTATCATCATGAAACTTCTATAGCACTAGCTACATAGCAATCCTATACATAATTATGTAAGCTCCTAAAACGTTGTTGTTTGCACTTCTTTTCCACAGACGTTTTCCTCTTTTCTTCTTTTCCACAGACTTATTTACCACAGGAGTTCTCAGACACATTTCATTCTTGAGACAAGTTTCATTTTCAACACAATTCAATGAAACTGAACACAAGTAAATCTTCTAATGTCAATGAAACTGAACACAATTGTGTTGAATCAACAAGTAAATCTCGTTCCAATCAAAATCAACACAATCAAAGAAACTGATTGTGATAACAGTCCAATAACAATGATCTGCAGATGCAAATCTCTTGTCATAGCTCATACGAATTGGGATAGTGTGCATACTTCTGCACCAGTTTTCTCTCTATAGATCTCGTTATCCACACAAAAACATGTGAATCCTGTTCTCTCCATCTGAAGTCCCCAGGATTCGATTCATCCGAGGCTTTTGCCTCCCGGGTGATGAATTTGAGACGGTCGCCTCCCACAATAAACACCTCCATCTGTCTGGACCAAAGTACGTAATTGTGATCATCTAACTTGAACTCAATCACTGCTGATAGATTCTGGTCCGATTCTTCCGACTCCTATGAGGAGGAGGATGAAGACGCAGTATTGTTTTGAGTCTTCTGCTTCATGAACAATTGGAAATGTTCAAAGTGCTTATAACCTCCTATTTAGGGCTTATTTCATGCTTTAATTTATGCTATTTCATGCCCTAAACACTAAGATTATGGCTCAATTCATGCTCATTTCGATTATGTTGGAGAAACGGATGCATATACACATTTTCTAGCAATTCATGCTTAATTCACTACACATTATAGTAGGAACTGATGCAGCAATCTAGGAGCGTGATTTTGGAGTTTATTCTGCCCAGATTTTTGCGCCCAGATTTGCATATATAATCAGATGCAAAAGTCTGGCTCACGGAGCTAAAGGGACCATTCCAACCGGTGATACAAGGCCCCCTGGTCCGCACGAGTCCGCTGCATTTTCAGGCCCATTTGCCCACTTCAAACATGCTTATATAAAGCTTGGAGGGCGCACAAGACAGATCCGGAAAGGGCCAACGACTCCTTCAAAAGTTGTTTAACCATTTCGGGAAAGAAGTTTGGAATTACTTGACTGACCTTCCGCAGCTCATAACTCTTTTGTCCCTGCATGGATTAAGCTGTGATTTCGCCAGGAGAGAGATAGAAGAGTCCTCTACAAATTCTGCATTTGCAACCAAGTCATCTGAGACGTGTAGGGCTGAGATTAAAGCGATTACATCACAAGTGGTCCAGATTCTTCGCAATGACTGATACAACCCTTCCACAGCTCATATCTCAGCAACGACTTGGAGGTCACGAGTGTAACTTTGAACCACAGCTAACCCTAGAGCTCCTGAGCAAGTTCACTTCACAATTCGTGAAGATTCAGTGCCGTGAAGAGGGGCTTTAAAATGCAACTTTAAAATGTATACATTTTGAAGCAATGTCTGAAAGGTCCCTATGGAAAGTGAGAGAGCCAAGTGCAAAACTGAAGGGGCCCGGTGGTAATAGACTCTAAAATCATGCCCCAACTAGAAACGACCTCACATTGGCAGCGAGATACACAGATTGGGAGAGCGGACCTCTAGTGTGGCGAAAAACAAGTTCAGAGAAGAAGGAGTTCCATCTTCCGATAGTGAAGGGCCATCATTTTCTTGTCTCGCTTTATTTCTATGACTCTATTTTGTATTGAACCGTTGTATTTGGATGCTCATGCTCTAAGCATGAGCTAAACTCTTCAGCCAGAGTCTTGATTGAGTCTCCTTATGGAATTATGTCGATTTATTCTATGAAGTTGTCTTAGCTTGCTTTATGTTGTATGCTTGTGCTTGCTTATCATATGGATGTGGTTTGTGCACGAAATTTATATTCATCTAGGTGGGTTAGCCCTGAAACAAGATCAATAGGGCTAGCCTCGACATAGGGTACAAGCACACTACCGTCTTTGGAGTATCACACCCCTAACTTGTAGTGTCACAATAGGGATAGTTCCATTTGCTCAAAGTCACCAAAATATGTCTGATGGAGGTGTATATCTATGAAATCCTCGCCTTGATGTCTAGAGTAGCCAAATGACTTGACCATGAGCTTTGGTTGCATTGAAGTCCCGTGGTGCTAGATAAGTGAGCTAAGCAATAGATTAGATAAGAAAGGCATGAACACATAGGGAGCTGATATACCAAGTCCTCGAGCATCTTCTCATCATTGTTGATCATCTTTTACCCGTGCTACTGTTTATAGCCATTGTTGCATTATGAGGTTCGGTTGGAAAGCATCTTGAATCATTGTTGGCTATGTTTAGTTATTTAAGTTGCATTTTAGTTTGATTAGAGTAGTAACAACTTCAAACTATTGTGGTTACTCTGAATGTGTATTACAATCAAGCATGTCTTAGAACTACTTCCATGGGAGATGACCTTTGCTCACTAGTGAAGTTACTACTCGTGGCTGTGTATACTTGCACATAGGTGCATTGCATTTGCAAAGCATCAAGTTTTTGGCACTGTTACCGGAGAGTAGTTTCCCTAATTCATGTTATATTTTGATGCACAATCCTTGTTAACTGTTTTTACTTTGCTTTCGTTTTTCTTTTGCGAACTTTATCTCACTTTTTGCTTATTCTTGTTGAGGAGTTTATTAACTCACCTGATCAAGAAGCAACCCGAGAGTTAAGAGCCAAAAGTAGGAGAGTTCAGAGGCACCAGATACTTGCTCAAGAGTTTGGAACAGATTCTGAAAAAGAAAAGGAATTGGAAGAAGTTCAACCAGACATGGATGGAGCTGTTTTCCCACATCCTGATGACCGACTATGGAGGCCTTTGCTATGCCAGAAGTAGCAGAAAATGCTCCACCCATCCGAAGGCCACCTATTGGAGCTAACAACTTTGAGCTCAAGCCTTCTACTATCCATTTGATGCAGTCACATTCTACTTATGGAAGGGCCGAGTCTAGCAACCCGTGCACTCATGTTGATGCTTTTCTTGAGATATGTGACACCATCGAAATTCAAGGGGCTGATCAAGAAGCAATCAGACTGGGGTTGTTCCCTTTTTCACTTAAGGATAGAGCTAGAGAATGGTTGTATAGTCAGTCATCAGATTCATTGACAACTTGGGAGGAGTTGAGAAAAGCTTTCCTCACTCACTTTTTTCCACCTAGCCGAACAGCAAGGATCCTGAATGAGATCCAAACCTTCAGGCAGAGGCCACAAGAGAACATCTATGAGGCTTGGGAAAGATTCAAGAGTTTGTTGAGGAGTTGTCCCAATCATGGTTTAGAGCATTGGAGGCAGATTCGGTCTTTTTATTTTTGCTTGGATCATGGCACTAGAAGAGATGTAGACTCAGCAGCTAATGGCACCTTCATGCAAAAGTCTTACAATCTAGCTTACAGGTTGTTGGAAATACTTGCTCAGAATTGTTATAAGTGGCCAGTGGAGAGGTTAGCTCAGAGAGGAGTGAAGACAGTCATAGAGTGAGTCAGCAAGATGGTATAGCAGCAGCTTTGGAAGCTCTTACAACACAAGTAGCTCAGCTCTCTCCTAGACTCGTAGCAGCAGCAGCTTGCCAACCTCCTCAACCTCAGGCCTATTCTGTTTTTCAGGCAGTTTTTGAGTTTCAGTGCTAAGATTGATGCCAGTCTGCATGGCCAGCAAGTGATGTTGCAGCAACAACAGGCAGCAATTCAAAACCATTAAGTTGCTTTACAACAGTTGGAAAACACCGTGGGGCAGTTAGCCATGCAAATGCAGGAGAGGTCTAAGGGAACCTTACCTTCATTCACAGAGAAGAACCCAAAAAAAGGGTGTAAGGTGATTAATATTAGTCCAGAAGAAAATGAGGACACAAATGAGGAACAACCAGCTGGGGAAAGCTCTACAGATAATAGAGAAAGGTGGCTAACCATGGTGAATGAATTCATAATGATGAGCCAGCCAGATGATGGAAGGGAGAACGTGGTATTGTCATCAAATACTGCTGATTTCGAAGAAGAGGAGTGATAAGTTGTTTCTAGGCCAACTTATTCGTACTATTCTTATCTATTTATTGTTAGAATTTAAGTATTTCTCTATCA